>CAEGAE010090725.1:0-29283 GCA_903067095.1 Girardinus metallicus | reverse complement strand
CCTCCCTTCTTAGGCTGCTACCCCCGCGACCCGACCCCGGATAAGCGGAAGAAGATGGATGGATGGATGGATGGATGGATGGATGGACATCCATAAAGACATGGATGAGCAAATTTTGTGTGGAAAATGACCGGGTAGATGACCCGAAAAAGACAGAACACCTTTGGTCCAGTCACTTTAGGCTGATGATTGATTGCTTTTAGTTGCCCTTAACTTGAGGCATCACTGGCTGTCCTCTAATGTACTCTCAAAACATTTGTATTTCATGGTTTTCGTTTCCAGAATAGATTCTCTCTACTCAAAAATCACAGTTGTTCTTAAATCTACTTTAAATATACACTTGGATTGAGAAGAGTCGTATCAGAATTTTTAAATGCAAAACTTCTATGTGGCAAACTGCGTATAAAGGGGAGAAAACTACGCAGAACACTGTCAAAGCAAAATTATTCAAAAACTCTCACACAAACAAACACACAGAATAGAATAAAACCTAAGATAAAATAAAAGTTTTTGTGTTTCTATTGAAAACGAGATGACAGAGGTTCACAGCAGCTACTGTTCTGAAAACTATCTGTTAGGAATTATTTATAACAGGTAGATTCAGGGAACATAATTAATTAAAAGATGCTCTTAATTAACAGCCGCAATCAATTGGGATCATTATCAGCTCTGCTGGTGGTATCACAGGAAGATCTACAACTCTAAAACATGAAAGCATGTACACACACACACACACATATTCTGCCTTCTTCTTTAGATTTAGAAGACGGTCACATGAGTAAGAATGAAAACGACACTTCACAAACAGCACACTCACTTTGATGGATTCCAAACAGTTCTGTTTTGCTGTGTAGTTTGCCTGCAGGATGTTCATATCCCACCTGACATACAAACTCAGTCTCTCAGAAAAAATAATATGAAAGTTTTTTTTGGAATAATTTTAAAATTAAAGTGAGTTGAAAGTGAATTAAATTAATTAAAATAAAACTGTCTTGTGTTTTGATGAAGCAGTACTCCACAAAGCAAGACATTCCCCCAGAGCTATTCCGGAAGAAAGACTTAAAAATAAGAGAATGGATTATTATTTCATGCTTTCAGACACATACACAAACATAAACTGTGTATATATACTGTACCGTAGAGTAGTCAAATTCGAATTTAATTTTAGAAATGCTAAATCCAAGTCCTTAAACCTGCAGCAGTGATAACAGAGCCTGGAAGCATTATGGTCCAGTAAACATTTTTAGTAAAATCTGAGATCCACCAAAGTGTTTTTCCAACCCCTGTGGGATTATTGCTCTGCTTGGTGAAATTAGCAGCACCATCTTGAAAAGCATCCAGAGGGCTAATCTATAATTGATTACAACAGATGAATATGTGCACTGGCACATTTTGGCTAATAAAAATGCTACACCGTCTGGTATGATAATTGTGAGAGAACCTTATTTTCAAGGTAACATGAAATAGAAAAATTCAATCTATACAGTAATGAAAAGGAAAAAGCTCTGCTATGTTTGATGGTAAAAGGAGAGTTTTTGTTCTGGTTGCCTGAATGTTTTTCATTCTTGGTTCTCAAATTGTGCTCCAATTAAACCTGGTACTTGTTCTCACTTCAGCGGTTCTAAGGAAAAAGTTTGGCACTAATAATAAAAACTCTTCAAAGGTAAATAAAAACAGAACTCTGAAAATGTTTTTTTATTCTTACCACAGGTATGAAAATAACATGAAACCCACTCAACCTGCTACTTGTTCTCAACCTTGTTAAAGTTCCAAGCTCAAAAACCAAGACTTTTAAATTTACATGCTCAGTAACTACGTTTACTACTATTGGCACAAACTGATAGTAATAGATTATAAATCCTCAAACTCTAACGCACTTAATGCTGCTAGTATTTGTGCGGCCTTTAGTCGTTTTCAGATGAAAATTTGGCCAACTTATTTAAAGGTAGAAAACATATGAATCGCCTGGAATGTGGTGTCCATAACCAAAATTAAATTTTGGTCTTTACTTCATCAGACGTCTATTAAAAGATAAGTACAGAGGATAACATTTAGAGAACTCCTTACGAACACTGAATTAAGAATATGTGCTGTTGGCTGCTCATGGTCTATTTACCTCTAAAGTACTTAAATTTGGAAATTAGATTAAACCCAACCTTTCTTAACGAGCTCATTTTAAGTTTGAAAACCAGTGAGATTTGCTAATTGATGTATTCAGTAACCAAGCTAGCTACCATCAGCAAAACATGCTAATAATGTATTTCACTGCAATCGGGTACCTTCATATACTGCAGCAGTATATTCACTGAAAGAGGTTTTATAGAAGATGCTAAAAATAAACTATGTGTAAGGCAGCAATTTTGGATTTTAAGGTCAAACTTTCTGTCTTGAAAATACTTAAATTCTGGCAATCTTTTTTTTTTTTTTTCAGAATGAAATCTAGACAAAAAAAAAACAATACACATTTCAATTTTAACTAATACACAATATCCCTCATCCAACAGTGATTATTGACTTTTTTTTTCTTTTTTGACCTTCATTTATAAATTCTCATTTTCAGCAATGTCTTTTTTTATATAACGAAGCAAAACAAACAGATGAAGCTACAATACTCTACAATAATGTCTGCCAGAATTGTGGCACTTACTACTCTGGTACTTTATAGAAAATGTTGGGAGTGTCACTGCACTACAACAATATTATTTATCTCACATCTGGACTCTTAAAAAAGAAAAATATCTGGTGGACAGCTGGATTTGATGGTGTAGGAGGATGATGGCCAGGAAGATGGGAACTTATTCACTGGGTTCTTGAATAAATCTAGTCCAGAAGGCGTTTGGTGAGCATCAGACAGTGGGAACATGGCATCACTGGCCATGAAAAGCTGCTGACCTCAGGATGCTGTCCAACGGGGTGAATGAAATTTCTGGGGTTTACTCAAACTGCCAGATCTGGACTGAAATCAGAGGTAGAGAGGTTGCCAGCAAAACATGCTAATAATGTATTTTACTACATTCTGTACCTTCAAATACTGTAGCAGGGACTGAGGTTGAGGTGATTAGTGAGTAATAATGCAATGTCATGTCAGCAGGGATGTATTTTATCTGAGCACCATTCTAAAAACTAGCTACTTTAACATATTTGTAACATTTGTTTAGCTTTCTCTCATTTTTTAGGACAATTTGTCAGTCTGAGGAGTGAAAATGCTGTAGTGCAGTGACACTCCCAACATGTGAGAATCCTTATTTACAGTGTGTCTTGGCCTCATTGGGACACGCCTTCCAGTTCTCTTTCTATATACATATTTAAAATGATTAGTTACATGTTACCCTGAGGAAAATGCTGGATTAATAAAAACGGCAAAAACACAGATATAGCAACGTGTGATAAAATGACCCAGATATAATTTACAGCCAATGATATGATATGGTTGAATTTGTCAGCATGGTGAAGGTTATACACCTTAAGCAGGAGAAAATGGAAGCAAGTTCGTAGGAGTCTGTGCGCTCTTCTTGGAGGGATTTTACCCAGATGTCAAAGTGAGGTTACGGCCACAACTCAGCTCAGCTGCTGGGTGCCACTTCAAACATTCTGTTTCTCTATGTGGGTGTGTATTTATGTGTGTGTCAGCACACTCACCAGTGGAGCTTTCATCTGCACACCTATGGTGAGACACGGTGGGGAGGCCTTGGCTACCCAGTGTTCGCACACACATGTACACGCACACATGCATCCCCGCTCACAGGCCTGGGGGTGCATATTTAGCAGCTATGCCTCAATCCTGAGGTGCTACGGAGTGTTAGGAGAGTAAAATGCTTAGGAATGTCTTCAACTAAATTGTCTATCACAGCAAATTGATGTTGTAATCTAACTACAGAAAAGAATAGAGGCAGATGAAGCTTTAAGCTGTGCAAACATACAAATAAACAAAATCTGTGTACGGATGCCACATTAGCACATTAGTACAGATTCCAGGTTTTACGTCACAGCTGCGGTGTTTTAGCTACATTTTCCAATCCAGGCATTCGTGATTTTATGCCATTTTGTTCCAGGAGATTAGTGATAAAGTGAAATCTAAATTTTTATGTTTGGCTGTCTATAACGCTTCTTAGAAAATCCCTCAATACATGTTGACTTTATGTAATACGTATAATATTAATGATAATACTTCCTAATTTTATATACCTTATCCTTATATATATTTTTTTCCTCTGATTTTACTGTGTAAATTAAAAACAAACAATTTAGGGGTAATTTTGCTAACATAATTTCAAATATAACCAGTTCATCTGTGAAAACATACCAGGCCAAAGTCCTTAAAGTCCTTAAAGATCTCATCATGAAGTAAATTACAGAACATTAAAGTTTCTCACATATAGAGTTCTATAAATACGGAAAAATAATTTCATTGTCTTCTGGAAAGGCAAGGTCTATAAAAATACATCAAAAGCGATAGATTTAAAATGGCCAGGAATTTTCATAATAACATAACTATCACACCAGGTGAGACCGAGAAAGATGCTAGAGAGACCTAGATACAGTAGCTCTCGGTCGTCTGACGACCATACCAAATCCTTCACTGGTTTAGAATCGTAGTGTTCAGACTCTTTTGTTCATTTTCTTCTCCATCGGGTCGTTTTTGTGACAGTTGGGTGCCTCTATTTGGTGCCAATTACAGATTGTTCGCTCATGGTATGGCACTGGGACTCAAGGCTATAGAGTCTCTGGCCCCCATAGCTCCCAATTTACCCATCAAACACTCCAGTCCACAGTCTGACCCCTGCTCTTTAATAACTGCCTTTCTGTTTATTTTCTTTCTTCTTTTTTATTTATTTTTTAAATAAATATAAAATTCCTAGTGAGCTTAAATATTTTAAATAAAGGCAAAATACATTTAAAAAATGCCATGCAAAAAAATATTTTGCACCTTCTTATCAAGCATTTTCTGTTTTTTTGCTGTGCAAATTAGTTTTTTTTTTTTTTGACATACACCACCAAATCCAAATTCAGATTATATGTAGAGTCCACCAACATGAATGAATCAGTTCTGCGGGCAACCGTCGACTCAACCAACCCTCAGGATCTCAAGCTGCTCTGATCTTCTGATCTTTTCCTATTTTGACATCTTTTTGATACTTGCTGTGCTTTCATATTACTAACCAAGCGTCTTCTTTCTGTTGCTGTTTATTTTTGAATGTCTTTGCTGCCCAACTAGCTACTTTTCAGCTAATTGCTGCAGAAAACTGCTTTTATTTACAAGGTCATTATAAATCAATTTAATTATCATGAGCTTATTAGGAGCAACATTAAAAAATGATAGACGATGTTGTCCTGTGAACAGTCTGTTGTTGTCCACTTCACTGATATATAATAAGGAGATAATTAGTAGATATTAAATATTATTAATATCAATAAATACTAAAATTTAATTTGCTTTGAAGGTTGGACATAATGATGAGATGCAGAAATTGATTTAGTCTTTAAATGATTATAATCACCAAGAGAGAATTTTGTAATTATTAGAAAAGTACCACTTTCTAGTTATGGCTAAAAAGTAACAGAAATACAACAAATGAAAAATGACACGACAGACAAATTCAAAAGCTCATATAAAGCTTTTTACAGCTTTTACAATTCTGTTATTCTAGATATAATAATTGTCTAGTATGTGACCCTGATTTAGTGCCAGGGAAAGGATAAGAAACTTGGAAAAAAAAATCTCAAAACATCTCAGTACAGTAATTGTTGTTGACAAGGAAATTGAAAGTCAGAGTTTCAACATGTTTCTCTCACTACAAAATTGAATCAAAACTGCAGTAGTTGCACAAAGGACAGACTGACATGTACGCAAAGAAAAACAAAACCTGAGTGCTTGGTTATAGGATAAAAATAAAAATAAGTAGTTAATGATATGAAAGATTAAACATTTTCTTCTTTCTCTGGTGAAAGCAACCAGGTTGAGAATAAACAAGTCTGATACTGTCGGGTGTAACCATTTTTACACTATTCCTCTAACTGTGCAATGCACCTCATGTTTAGGACAAACACTACATGTGACACACGCCGTGTGTGTACACATGACATGAGAGAGACAGGGAGAGATGCAGCTGGCTACTCCCTCTGAATCTCTCTCGCACAAACACACACATTTGTACACACATCTGCAAGCAAACTCCAGTATGGCACCCCTTGAGGGTCAAACTACAGGGGGTTTGTCCCAATTAGCACAGTCAAGGTGTTGGAGAAGGCACACTGAGGGATCAGGTAACAGTAGCTAGGAACACACTGAGCCAGAATGCTGGCTAACTGCTAACTAGCCTACTTCACAGGCACAGCTTGACTTTTTTCAGAAAAACACTTTCATCCAACAGGCACTTTAGATTAGACTCTGGTATTAACATGACTTCTGAAAAAAATTATCGCCAAGGACTCCAAAGAGAACAGCAATCTCCAAAGCATATAGTGGTATACATTAAGAAATGATATTCCTACACAATGAATACCTTCCCTCCATATTGCATAAATGCAATTATGGAAACTATACGTGTCTTTACAGCCCACCACCTGCTTTATTTTACTGCAGCATCTGGTGCTTCTAATAACAACATGACACTTTTATCAAACCGGTAAAATGAATGTTTACCAGTCATGTAATTTATCAATGATTTACATCAGTATCACAACAGTAACTGCAGCAAAACAGCATAGCGCCCAGTTTATAGCTTTTATTTTTAATTGACTGGTTCTGAGTAATTACTCTCTGCGCCCAAAGAGAAAAAGGAAAACTTTGCACACGGTCAGAGCCAGTTGCAAGGACATTTAGCATACTAAGGATGAGTATTTCCTCAAGAGCTCCATGTTCCTTTGTAACATCTTTATAATCTCTTATAATGTTGCATTCCTATGTGGAGCAGCGCAAAATTCTACTTTACTTACATTTAGTTGTCCACAGTCTAGTTAAGTAAAATTTTACTTGAAATCAGTTTTTATAAATCGTTAGAAGGGTAGCACAAAAAGTAACGTAGAAGATAATAGATTCAATGTTTCTGACAAAAGACAGGAGCAAAACTATGCCAACAAGAAAAGGTAACTTTAGAATTTAATTGACACATAAATAAATTAAATACAGAGGAGCAATGTGGCTGAAGAATAATAATGACAAAAACTGACTGACTGACTTTACACCAATTGTCACTGGTGATGCAAAATAATTGTGACAATTGTGACGATAATTGTTGAAAAGAATATCTCAGGAAATAAAACCAGGCATATAATAAAAGTGTTCTTCTCCAATCCAGCTTCAGGTTTCTCTATCCAGGTCCAGAAATTTTATATAAACGTTAATCCCTCTGAATCTAAAGGGAACAGGCCTGCTCTCAAAGTGTGTTACTGGATCTAATAATACTGCAAGTTGTGTATATCAGATTTAAAAACAAAAATCATTAAACAGTTCATGACAATACTTTAAAGGCTTTTCTCTAGTTCAAAAACAAAGGCCTGAATGTATGGAGGGGTATGAAAACAAGATACTGAAATCTGTTTCCTACCAACTGCGAATCTTTAAAAACTCAAATTTACTTAGAATCATTTAAGATTAATACAAAAAATAAAAATAAAAAAATCAGACTGTGACAAGCTCACCTTTTTTCCAACCCTTTTTTCTTTCACATAAAAATAATATTGCATTTCAAATCTTTGCAAGCACTTCAAAGAGGTACACCTCTTGAAGTGCTTGCACTTTTAAGGTGTTCGACCACCTTAAAAGCAAGTTGAACTCTTTTAGAGACAGTCCAATAAAATAACTTGAATCAGGAATACAAAATACCACAAACACAGGTCACCATCCTTCTGAAGTCTGTGACAATATAAAGCTGCTTGTTTGATGCATATTTCAAAGACCCTGCCAAATTCTTCTCAAGAAGAATATATATAATATATATTGTCCCTGTTGCTTTAGGGACAATGAGCACGAACCACATTATACTGTTTTTTATGTATCAAATTCTCCCCACCAAACAAGCCTGAAACATCAGACAGCGGATTGTTAGAGTTGACCAGTAACACATCCTTGTTCAAAATATCTTCATGTTGCACATTTTAAAATTAAATACAACAAACTCAATGTTCTTTCACAAATTGTGTACAAGTCTGAGTCAGACTGACAACCTTAAATCCCTTCTCCTCTCTTGCCCTCTTTCTCTGTTCCTGCGTTTCAGTTTTTTTTTTTTTTCTTTTTTTTTTTTGGTGAGCCTGCTCTCAAAGAGTGTCAACTTTCATTATGGGGACTAAAATTATCATGACAGGAATCTGCACAAACAAGGAAATCCTTAACAATGAGGGCTACAAGCCATCTAGTTTTAACAAGCACCCTTCACAATAAGCATCTGGAAGCTTTAGAAGCCATTTTTCACTCTGTCTATGTGTGCATGTGCAGTGTTCCAGTCATATGTTCATTATACCGTTAGCTGGAATGCCATTACTTATTGATGGTTCTCCTGTTTAAAATGCAGCATCACAGCAGTAGGTTGGACAGTGTTTTCACGAAGACACACACACCCATTGCATATTTAAGTTAATTCAAGTGTTGAGCCACAAGAAATCTGCAATCCATAATCAAAATTCAGAATTATGTATTTATTTCACTTTTTATCTACTTTCTTTGTATTTTCATTGCAAAGAGACCAATAACATAAACACTGTGTGTTATTAATGGGTTTTGTACATCATAATTTCTTATATCTTAACCACATCTTTACCTTAAATGTGTTTCTGTACATAATAATTTGAGTTATTTCTGACAATATCTGCTTTTTTCCCATTATGCATAATGTTCCTGCAATGTTCACCTGTGTCTTCTCTGTTCATTATTGCATCACTCTCCTCTTTGTCACAGTTAGTTTCTGTACTCGCGTCTTTCATTAAACATGGAAACGTGGTGAGAACAGCAAATCTCTCTTTAAACAAAGGTTGCTTCTGTTTTCCTTGAGATCTGACCTGTTTTTCTGTGTCTGCTCTGTGTTTGCCGCCTTCTTCTGAACGGGAGAATCATTGTCCCTCACAGCCTGAGCTGCACACATACAGACTCAGAGTCTGAGTTAACCCAACTGGGCAGGTAGAGGTTATGCAATTTATGTCCCATTGATTTTGGTCAAGCGAACAACAGAATGAACAGGAATGTGTGAATGAGGTCTTGACCTAATACCACTAATTGAAGTCTAGAGTAATGAATTAGCTTTAGAAGTCATTTTATAAACAGGGTTTATAATTTTATCTAAATTGTAAATCCATCTGTTCTTAGAAGGCCTCAGAGGAATGTTGGAGAACATCAGTAAATAGAGAGCACCACAAACACCAACGAACAAAGCAGACGTCTTAGGGAGAACATGGTGAATAAGTTAAAACAGGGCTGTGTTAGAAAACAATATTCCAAGCTTTAAACCTTTCAGACAGACTCCAAAACTACCAGGAATTAGCCATCAATGTGAACTGACAAGCAGAACAAAAACAGAGCAGCAACCAAGAGGCCTACAGTAACATTGGTACTGCCCTTCACAAATGGGGCTTTTATGTAAGAATGAAAAGAAGAAAGCCAGAAATCTCCAGTTTAATTTTGCCTCTAGCTGTGTAGGGGACACGACAATCATGTGGAACAATGCTCTGTGGTCAGATGGACCCCACATTTGACTTTACTGAAAACACTAACACTGCACGTCACCATGACGGTTTTAAACATAGTGGTGGCACAATTCTGTGGATATGATTTTTTTTCTTTAGCAGGGTCAGAGAAACGGGTCGCCGTTCATGGGAAGATGGATGGTGCTAAATTCAGGGTCATTCTGAAAGAAATCCTGCTCGAGGCAAAAGACCGGAGACTGGGGCAGAGATTCACCTTTCTGTAACAGACAACTACCCTAAATGTAAAGGTCTCTAGATGTCAAAGACTCTTAGAGACATACCCCAAAAGACTTGTAGCTTTAAATGGGCACTACTATGTATTTTCTAGGCACATAGTGCCATTTCAGTAACTGTTTTACCTTCAATTGCTATAAAAATGCTATAGCTATCAAAGTTCCTATATTTCTAGTACATTGTCAAAACAATGATTCTTATTATGCTGTTAATCATACTTAAGAGAGTTGTACTGGAAGGTAGTTCCTATGATGAGCTCACAGTTCCACCAGGTGTTTGCTCATTTCCGATGCCACTAATCTGATGGAGCAAAGCGAGGAAGGCGACACAAAATATACTAAAATCCTTGAACGCATTTTGAATGGTTTTGCCTTGAACATGCAGGATACAACCAAATGTTGTTGGTTTTATTTCATGACCCTGAAAATGCAACTAAATGATTAAAAGTTTGGCATTTGTTGACCAAAGTTTCACATGAAATGTAACTAAATGGGATCTATAACACAGCCGCTATTAGAAATATAAAGATTGAGGTGAAACAATTTTTGATTGTATATTACATCGTACATCGCATGATTATACCATCATTTTTTAAAAGTTTCCTCTGCATTTTGTAATAATGTGCAAAATGTAATAATGTCATTACATATGAAGCAGATTGTTACATAGTGAGGTTTTAGTAATGTTTTATTAGATTTTGAAGCCTAATCTTATTACATCATTACTTATTGCAGCGTTACACTGTATGTTTTGATGACGGAATGACAATAACGTCATATAAAGCTTATAAGTTGATCTTAATCATACTCCCTGCCTCTTTTTCACTGCAGCTAAAACACATCATATTCACTCAGACAAAATTAATACAAAACACAGATGTTTTTTAAAGATTCCAATCTGTAAAAGGTTTGAAAATATGTCCTTTTTTTTCCTTTCAATTACAAACTACTCTGTGTTAGTCTATCTCATAAAATCCTAATAAAATACGTTCAAGCTTGTGGTTATAATTTGACACCATTTGAAAAAGTTCAAGAAGTATGAAAGATTTTCTTTCTACTGTCTCATTAGAAGCAGCAAATGTCCTGTCAGAGCCTGAAAAAAAAAAAAAAATCTTTTGACAACTTACTGTAAAATGATTCAAGTTATACAACTTATGCAGTAAGGAGGAACACACATTTTGAGCAGGTATGTCGAGTAATCTGACAGTGGAATGCTGACCATCCCTCCTAATGCGTAACTAGATTACCCTCATGGTCCTTTGTCTGTTTTTACATTATACTCTCTGCAGATAAGCCTCTGATTTGCACTGTAATCCTCTACTTGGCATGGCAGGCAAGCAGACTACCTGCCTCTGAACTGTAGTCTGTCTGTCGACTTGCTTTGTTTCTCTGGATGTATGACTCAAAGTGTGTGTTAGTGTGGCATTACGGATGTGTGCACCCGAGACAAGTGAGTGTGCGTGAACATCCTTGGCTGCATTTCATTTCAAGACACAGGGATCATCTGGCAATGGCAGGGTCCCAGGTGTTACTTAGAATTAAGCGAGACTACACACACACACACACACACACCCCCACAAACACAATGGTGGACATTGTTTAGATTACTTCCAATCTGTCTGCACATAGAAAAGCCCTGATTTGAGCAAACATACATACAGCTTGTGGTTCTCCATGGGAGAGTTTTGGTTTATAGTTTAATAGAATAGAAAGCAGCCAGCTGTATTCATTACACATCAGAGGGAAAATTTACTACCTTAGTAGGGATTTGTCTTACCTTGCAAGAAAAAAAGACTGTAATTAAAAAGCGTGATAGTGCCATATTATTTTCCTAATGGACCTGTGAATTCAAGATTGCGCAAATGGGGAACATAAATAGCTTGTTAGTGGCACAACAAATAGTTTTTACAACCAAATGTAAAAGCCTGTAACGTAAAAGCCTGGATCTTTGAACCGTGACATCATTGAACATATTTCTGACAAAGTTGTAGATATAAATTTGAATCAAAACCATTCAAGCTTCTGAATGGGTTCACTCTGTTTATCAAGACGAGGATTTTTGTGCTACTCTGATGTACTGACGAAATACATGTAGCCATAGCATGGAGAAGCTTACTTTTCAATTTACATGCATGTAAACGGACAACTCTGCAAAAAAAAGAAAAAAAAGGTATATTCCATGTAGACATTACTTTTTAAAAATACAGTGAATAGTTAACTATTACATTTTGGATCTTGGTATTTCAATACTTTATCTACTGCCAAGGATGTAATACACAGAAGACCATTCTCATCGTTTTTCCTCAGGGTCTGTACATATTCGTCAGTAAAAAAATAAATAAATAAATAATAATAAAAAAAAAGAGCCATGGATGTATCTTGCTAGCGTGGACGGATTTGTCATTAGTAACTGTTGTAGCCGTAAAGCTGAGCTAAACTGGCCTGCGGAGCTATTTAGATCTTCCATTTGTTGTTAATGCACACAATGAAAAATTGGGAGAAATTGCTGCATCAACAAATATGGGAAGTTATAAGTTTCATGCAGTATAATGACGGCTACACCTAGTTAGGATTATATAAACTATTTATAGCTATGACTAGGAGAATTAAAAGTTACTGTTTGGGAAAATAGAAAATTTTAAAAATGGTCACATTAAAGATCAGCTCATGCTCCAAATATGTGTTGTTACCCAAATAACAACACATATTTCATGTCCATAACAAAGTCCAGAGTTCCTGATCAGAAGTTGTGCTTCATGGATTAGGCTTTGGGCTCCCCATTGGTACTTCTGGATGTAACACAACGTACTCTGCTGATGTCAGGTAGTGCTTTTCTAAAAATGTAACACCATAATTACCCAGAGGTTGGGAAAAAAACAAATCCAAATGCCCATCTAGTGCAAATTTAACCACACATAAAACTATTGATACTTTTGTTTCACAGACTCGTTGATGACTCCATTGAAAGGTGAAAGGGCCTCTGCCAAACTACAGTTTATATTATTAATTTTATTTTAAAAAAAAATAAATAATTGTGTACAATTCTGTTCACTGACTTTAAAATATGTTGAGTTTTTACATTCACTCCTCAGGTTTCATGTGCAACCGCAGCAAAACCGAAGGATTCTGCTTGGAACAACAAAGCAATTCTGTGTCTTAAAAAAATATATACATCATGCTATCTACCAAGGTCCAGAAGGGTGTTCCCTGTCTCTACCCTGCTGCCTCCGTCAGGCTCCAGACTGTTCTGAGTTTTGAGCAGATCTAGGCAGAGCCAGGAAATTAATAGCAGCATGAACGAATTGCGAAAAATCTGCCAAGCAATAACTAGAAGCTCTGATTACCCAGTGCAGACGTAAACTAAATAAGCAGAAACTACGAGAGCAAACAGGGTCTTCTCCAGCACATAATCTAAAATGTAATCTTGGGTAGAGGAATGACAGGGGGACTCCAGGTCAGTTCACTTCTTTGACAACTGGTACTTTATATATTTTTGTTTCGTCTCTTCCTTCTTTCATCTTGCACCTCTAAACAACCCATTTCATACCCATGCCTGAATGGGACAAGACAAATTGATATCCCTCGATTTGTCTATGAAGTTTAGTGTTCCCATATAATTTAAGTGAATAGTTCATTATATCCTAAGGCTATGAATTGGATCTTATTTCCACTTATTTTAGTTCTGATTACCATTTGGGCCAGTTAACTCTTAAAATTATGACAAAGATCATCAAAAGCCCAAAACTATATTATTCATTGGAGTTATATGACCACTTTTTTTTTTTTTGAGTAGACTCTGAACAAATAGCATTAGACGACTTTAAATCACTGGTTGTCAACATGTTAGGTGCAAATGGACGTCTGACCGGTACAAAACATCCCACAGCAATTGGCTCAATTTTTGTACCAAATAAGAGTGGAACAAAAAAACCACAACGACAAGAGATATGAAACATCAAAGGGGGGGAAATGATCAAGATCAAATTGGAAACTAGACCCACAGAGCCCTCAGAATGATCAGTATGAAAGAAGCGCATGATCAGAAGATTCATAAATAACAAATGTTCTGTGGCTGGAGCATTTAAAAATGGACCAGAACAGTCTTTCAGAGCAAACAATAAGGTGTCATCATAGCCTCCTCACAAATGCAGACTCCGGTGATAGTCATGTCCAGAAAGTTCAACTGCAAAAGCATTTCAATTATTCACATTTACTACCCATTTCTATCAACACCTGACATCTTTTTTCTTTCTTTTTTTTTTTTTTGCAAAGTGCCTTGAGGCAATATTTGTTGTGGATTGGTGCTGCAGAAATAAACTATATGCAGAAAATATGCAAGGCTTGTTTTGCTCTGTCAACCACTGCAGATGACATGAAATGTCCATCTATTAAATTCCACATATCCGGTGTCGGGTCACATGGGCAGCAGTCTAAACAGAAAGGTCCAGACTTCCCTGTTCCCTAGTCACTTGGGCCAGTTTCTACTGGGAGCACATACCCTGAGATTATGCCTAATATATAGTTTATAGTTAGTTTTAATCTCACTTTAGTAGTGGCCATATAGATTGGACCCATTTGATCAAAATTATCTTAACCAGACTGAAATTGGAGATGACCAAATATCCATGTCAAATATTCTTCTATGAAATGTAATTTTGGGTTTGAATGAAAACAACCTAGGTCTATTTAAGAATCTATTTTCCAGTGCTAAATGTGTACAAACCTAAGTTAACCCTACAAATTTTAAAACTAAACGCTGAAGGCAAATCTGCTTCTAAAGCAGCTCTATCACTCACAGTCTATTTATGATGAATTATGTAGGAATTTAAAGAAAAAAACATTTATGTAAATGTATGTAAATTGAAAAGGGCGTGGCAAGCGATTGCATACCCAGCACCGCACATTAGAAAGCAAAGGCACTTCTTTCATTTCTAAGTAAAATCAACAAGCTCCAATGGAAAACAAGCCTGATCTGGTGATCATGAAATATAGATCAATAAAAGAATAAGATTCCGGATGCAAGTGAAGAAAGTGAACTTCTTAATTTCTTTCTTACGTTTTCTAGGCACATCGTACGGAGAAGAGACCCTGGGATAGAACATGCTGGAGGGACTATACATCCCTTCTGTTCTGGGAACACCTTGTTATCCCTCAGAATGAGCTGGAGAAAGTTACCAGAGAGAGAAATGTTTGAGTCTTGCTTCCAGATCTGTTTTTTTATCTGACAGGATCTCAGAATAAGGGAAGACAATGGACTGATTAATGGCACATTGAACATGTTTCTTTTCTATTGTGGTACAGAAAAATATTGTATTAGGTATATCAGAAATTCTGCATTAGTACCTACATATAACAGTTTTATAATCGGATACTTTTTATAAAAAAAAATTAAGGCTTTTTTGTCTCCAAGCGAAATGCTTAAAATCCATTGTCTTTACAATAAATTGCATTCCTTTCTGATTTAGTCACATGTTGTTCTAAAGCTTGGAAGAATCCCTCATCAGGACATGAATTTGACATTTCAGTTGATTCTAATTTAAAAACAAAAGGACAAAGTAAAAGATTTTTCTCTGTCTGGACATTTGTTTCTCAAGTATTTTCATAACAGGTACAAATTGCTCCCATTTACAGGTGTGTTTGTTTCTGTGTGTGTTTAAGAAAATCTGCTGCATAAATAAGCAGAAATAAACCAAATAGTGCATGCAATACAGTTGCAAAAAAAACAGGAGATTGCTTTGTTTCATGAATTCCCCATACAGTGTATGAGAGTCAATTTGGTGCCACTGCTTTAAGAAACAAAATGTCCACTTTTGATTTGTGACATTAGAATAAAAGCCTTTTCCCTGAGGAGTGCCCACAAGCTGGTTTTGCTTGATTGCTGGTGATCAAATCCTTCAGCTGCAATGGGTTCTGAAGCTTCTTGTTTCACTAATTTTTGTAATTTAATTTCTTTTTTTTATTTACCAAGTTTTGAATCATCCATCGAAGAAGCGAGCAGAAAACTTTTAGATGACTAGTTCAGTTCTAAACTTTTTAGAAAGTAAACTTTTTGTACAGACCAGCTTTTGCTGTGTGTTTAAGACACATCCTTATCCAGACAGTGGAACATACTGCCTGTCATGAAGCTTTCAGTTGGTGTAAGCGCTCTGTTTACAACTGGATATATATTTTTATCATCAAGTTAGATTGCAACAATTCACTCAATTATAGTATCAAATTCAAATCAGTTTGGCCTAGAGTGTTGTGCTGAAAAAAAAAAAAATTCTCTACGCCAAGAAAACGGCATCAAACTGTAAAGGTTTCGAGACTCTGAGCAGCCTAACTTAAACTAAAAAAAAAAAATAAAATCATAGGAGGCCACTCTCACAATTAAACCTTTAGGAAGACATGGGGGATTTATTCAAATAGTCAGTGGAAGCCGTGAGTGTGAAAAGCATAGCTTTTGTATGATGTATATATTTAAAAAAGGCCCAGGACTATCTATTAGCACAATACAAATTATGCAGCTTGTACAGTGAGAAATCCTTGATATAATCCTACTGTGTAAATACATTACTTTTATATTAGCTGTTACTGCAGACATAATCCATAGACAAAGATAGCTCACACAACTATAGGGCTGTTATGATAATTTGTCCTTGACATGCAAAAATGAAAAGTTTTTATCTGAGCACGTATTCAAAGACTGCTACTGTAGTATCCGTTGGCTGCCTTGAAATATGAGCAGTTTTGCTAAAGGCTCTAATTGCTGATCATTATAGCATATATAGGGAGTCTTTGACTTTATTAGTGTGGGTTTTTGTTCCAATTCCATTGTTTATGTCTTTAACTCTGCTTGTTCATTCTAATTTCTACATCATTTACCTGTGTATGAGAGCCCACAGTCGAAACCTTGTGCAGCGTGTGCAAAAGTGTGAGAGGAAGTTATTGCTGGTATAAATCAAGCCCTATAATTGGTTGGGAGCCTCAGCAGGAGGTCACTCCTTAGGCTGCTACTAATTGGCCACCAGCAGTGAAGTGCGACACACAGTTGGTCCAAAGTAGAAGTCATTCAGCACAAGCCTGCCAACAGGTGTGCATAATTTGTGTTAGATAAGTGTGTTTTCCATCCTTATGTCATTATGTGTGTGTGCGTGGAGCATGTGAGTGTATTGCATTACCTTGTTTTCACTCTACCTCAGATATCCCAGTTAAACATTGTGTATTTGTTTGTATGCTTTTACAACACATTGGAGTGATGGGGTCACACTAACATGAGCAGTTTTGACTTGACGAGCATTGTTTTCGGTCTGATCCATCACAAAGTCCATTTATAGAAATGTTTTCTTTACTTCTGGCTTGGCCAATTTGTATTGCAAAATTTGGCTTGGATGTTTTCTATGGTGGCTGCTCACAGCTGTATTTCATTGTAGGTGATTTCCGCTTGGAGATGTGCTCTCACAGCTGGAGAAGTGAAGCAGGGGCATGAGGGAGCATTTTTCTGCAGCTCTCAGGAGGTAGAAAATGATAAGAAACTGGTGTCGCCATCTTATTTTCTTTAAAACACACTGTGAATAGCAGATAAACCTCCTTGTAATTTCCACAACAGATGTATGTGAAGTAAAAAGCAACATACAAATCTGATGGAAAGGAAACAATCAAATGACTTCACTCAGCATTAACAGTTTCTCACTCCAGTCCAAAAGATTATTTATCACTGTAACTAGCAAAAACTAGCAAGTCCCCACTAGTAAAAGAAAAGCTTTCAAGCAACACGTTTTCAGAAGTTGCCTTCTCTTAAAACAAATGTGTTGTTTTCCCAACACATTTCCTATGTTATCATCAAGTACTTGACCAATCACATCTTGGACATTGCAGTTCTGGAACTTTCCAGTGGGTAAAACAGTCAACAATATAATGCTGTTATACTGCATGAAGTATAAGTTGGTCAATAGGCTGAATCAAGAACTGTCATTTTTAACTGAGTTCTTTACCACTATTGGTCTTCTAACATCTTCTAGGTGTGGTAATATATGTTAGACTAAAACTTTAGATTAAATTCCAATTTCCAGGTGCTGTGCAGATGAGCTATTAACAGATCAGGATTAGTGAAGCGTTCACAAACAATGCCTGTTTAAAACAGTGTCAACAAACTAAGATGCTGATATTGGCTTATCTGTTTGCATTGATGCTGAACTTGAAGGCTCTCCAGGCAAAATAGTCCTTAACAAAACCGCAGAATAACACAAGAAGAGCATCAAGATCTCTCTTAAAGGCAAAAACTGTGTTCAATCAGTTCAAGTCCTGAGTTCAAATCATTCCAAATACCCACTGATCCAATTAATTATTTACTGCAGTCTAATCAGTTAACAAAAGGCCATTCACACCTTCCCATAGTGAAGCTAACACAATTTAATCAATCAATTTCTTTGCCTTCATTAAGCATTGATGAATATTTAAACTGTAGTGCATTGCTAAAGGTTCCTGTGGGTTTTATTCACATCACAATGATTGACCTATGTATAAATGTGTGACTCTTGGTGCATGTGTTTGTGTGCCTAATGTTTGCATGTGTAAGGAACATCACACTACTTTCTATAAATGAAGTAATAGAAGGAGTTGAATCAAGGATAGAGTTAGGGAGAAATGCTATAAAAATCAGAAAGGTTTTATAGCCCCAGGTGTGAAAGTACATTTCAGTTCAAACCTTTCTTTTATACCTTAACAATCCTGCCATGTTCCCAGACTGGAGGCACCGTTTCCTTTGCCATCAGTGTATCATGAAAATATAACTGCTGGGCAAAAAAGGGGATGAAAACCAGAAGAGATTTTGACTTTTTAATATTACTGCCTACTCTTCCTGACTTCCGATAGTCTAACAAAACAAAAACACAATCAGCGCAGAGTATGTACCCCCTTCTCTTTAAGGAGAAAACTGCTGAGAGTCAAGTATGTCTCCATAGCTACTATAAACAACTCCTCTAACTTGCATGCAACTTTCAAGACCTTTATATGTCTGAACATACTAATAGCCATGTATAGATTGGTCAACTAGACCCCCTAGTCACCTATTTCTTACATAGCTCACACCAGTATGATGGGGGGCATTTATTTATATCTAAACATACTTGTGCACTGTATCATGAACAACAAGCACATTTTGAATGTCTTGCAACAGCCTTGGCAATGAAGGACTGAAGACAATTGTGGTTACATGCAGTCTCAGAGAATTAGTAGCACCCTGGAGAAGAAGTTAGCCGATGACAGTGCCTGCTGACACAGCAGGCCAATGAGAACCACCCCCTGAGACACTCGGGAACAACATTCCTGTGGCGTGGCTTGTTTCACAGTTGGTGAGGCAGTTGGTGAGGCATTTGAGCACAAAACTACAGAATAAGAATTTACAATAGATCTAAAACATGTTGCAACCTCTCTGAGATTTCTTAATCCAGTTTTGAATTGTCACATGCTATTCAATTTGACCAGATTGTTATCTGTGGCATGCTTCAAGATCACCTATAGTGATCCTCATTTGTATTCACAGGTTTATGCATCAAATGCTAGAATTACTCTGACTACAAAATGTATGGAATTTGTTTACTTATAAAGGTTTATCTCACAAAATTAAAATGCTGAGACATGTTGACCTCTCGTAAGAGCTTTAAAGTAATCAGCAAAGTTTGTGAGGAGTCAGCTCCAGAAGGTCGCAGCAGCCCCAGGGGGACAGACATAAAGTACCACCATCGTCAGTAGCTGCCTTCCCATTGACCATATAATTGTGCAATTGGACATTTCCAAAATAAATTTGCTTAATGGAAACACCAATCTTGAAAAAACTTTCAAGATTGATTTTGGCGCTAGAATAATGTGATTTCTTGGCTTTATCAAAATTGTTTGACTTTGTAAAATGGCAATGGAAACACTTTTTTGTATCACACGTCGCATGATCAACAACCGGATGTTGCCACTGGCTCAAGCCACAAAAGAGCCAGTGGAAGAAGTTGGAGGATGATGGCATGACATGTTTTTTCAACGACTTATCACATGAACAAACTTATTCACGTGTGATTTTAATTGCATTCTTTATTTAATGGAAACACCACAATTGTGAAATTGTTATTTTTCAACCTGGGCAGGAGACTGACAAAGTTTTATGCACATTTGTAATGGAGACACAGCAAGTGAAGCACAGGAACAGCAGAGCCCCTATGTCAAAGAGGGACAAGGTAAGATGTACGGCACCGAGCCCAACTCCCCGACACAGCCACACCGCCATTTCTCTCCAGTAAAAGGAGCATAAGCACCATTTAAAGTGTTTTTTGGTGTATAACAACAATGGCTGCTATTGCAAGTCATTTGAAATGAATTTTAGCAACAAGAACCTGGATTTTCTCCCAATAATGTAAACATTCTTACTGTGTTTTTACAGGTGTAGATACAAAAAAATAACTGATACATTAGTTTCGAAATTGATATAAAAAAAACATATATATATATATATACACATACATACATTTATGTGTATATAAATAGATGCACTCACGTTCATCTATTTATATACATGTCACCTTTTTTTTTTTTTTTTTTACAAATTAGGTTAAAATGAAACCATGTAAAATACAACAATTAAAAAATCTCTCTAGATGTATAGATTGGAAAAACATTTGAACAATTTCTCAAGAAAAATTTAAAAGGTTTATTTCAGGTGTGCCTGGTGCCGTTAAATTATCCTGAACATTCAACATGGAGCTAGATTGCTTGCCTGACACATAACTACCAAGAGTTTTGAAGAGAAGTCATGTTTTGAAGAGAACAATCATGCTCCACTTAAATTTTAGTTCTAAAAAGGAGCACAGTAGAATATAATGACACATATTAAATAGCTGACAGGAGTTACATATGGTGTAAAGTTGAACCTGCTTTTAGCCTTCCAACCTCTATTATTAGAGCAGCTTAATGACGAAGGGCAAAAATATCTATATTTTCCGTAGACACGTTTTATCCACCTTATTTCTAAGGTTCCTATATAAACTTGAAGTTTCCTTTCAGTTATTTCAGAGAAAACGGGTTGATAGGTGCAGAAAATCAGGTTTAATCATACAAAATCTGTTTCTATTTTTTTAAAATAGAAACAAAGCTATATCCCATAAAGCTTGTATATTTTTTCAACTCAGTTAAAATGAGAGCTGCCACAATTTGAAAAACAAAATCACCTAAATTAAAACGATGAATTTTAAATATCTCATGCAGCAAAAATACCTTTAAAGGGAGTTTTGTGCGATCTGTCTGAAAGTGTCAGATAGGTATATTAAGTTCACATTTATTTTTGCTTTGTTTCAAGCTTAATTTCAATAAATCTTTGCAAAATTAGTTCCATGTGGATTTCTCTCTCTCTGTGCTGCAGGATGTACTTAAATGTCAATCTCTGTTTTTTCTTTTCTCCAAGTTTGAAACATCTGTGTTGATTAGAAAAAACAAATGAAGATGGCATGAAGGGAAAAAGTGCTGTATAAAATACTGTATGACATTCTGTGAGTTCAGTTTGTTTTGTATGAAGCGAACGGACAGATCTTCTGTCATCAACAAAAAATCTGATGGCATCCTCACTGATTTTCCTTCTATCTAAAAGGGACAACAAAGTGTTTTCTGCTAAAATGCCTTTAGATAACAGGAATGTCCGTCATCTCAAGACAACATTCTGACACACAAAATATTAAATTACCATAATAAAGTCATAGAATAAATAAAACCTGTATTTAGTTTTGATTGACTCATAAGATCTGTCAAAATGACTAGTTTATCCATTATCTCCAGACATAAAATAGTATTTTGGGTTCATTTCACACATGTTCACACACAAAAATTTATAAAATAAATAAGTTGTGCTTCATAGCTTGCGCCCACAGTAAGTTATTAATTTCTAGTTCTGCTTTTTCCTAAACCGAAATAACACAACTGTCCAGGTGAACCAGAAAATGTTGCAATTCAACCAAGCAAGATGGGTGTGGGGTTTTTCATAATGGGAGGCTTGCTGTACTTCATGTTTATAGCTTACATGCTGAGCTGAAAAGAGTCAGAAAGGAATGTTTTCCCTCATTGTGAAAAATTTAACTCAAGAAAAGGAGAATGTGTTATAGCATGGAAATCCACTCAGGTAAAGTAAGAAGTAACTTCTCTAAAATGTAATGTTTACTTTTCGAACCAGTGTGGTGTTAATGTTATTAACAGACAATTAGTTGCTAGTGACTGACAGCACTTCTGTCCGCTGAGAAGCAAGGAGCTGACATAAGTGTAAGTCTAAACTGTTTTAGCTTTTCTTCCCAGGGAAACAGACCCTGGCATTCTTTAGTAACCAGTCTGGATCTTTTTTATTTTTTATTTTTTTACCATATTCTGTCAGTTTCATGTACTTCAGCCACCAGCTACACAAAGCCTGTTAATAGCTTCTCTGCTAAATATTTAACAATTGCTGTATGTGTTAACGTAGCCCATCCTTCTGTCTCGCTGGCTCAGTCACAGAAAACCTCTGAGAATTTCTGAAAGACAGTGATAACATCTCAATAGCTTATTCCCCCTTTTCCACTAAATGCTGCAAAGCAGAAAAGTGTTTCTGCAGAGCAGCAAACCAAGAAGGAGACCTCTGGCTCCAAAGGATGGCCTCGCACTGTAGTGAAGATAAGGATTTAGTTTTTATGATGGAGATAAGAATAGCTAAGAAGCCGAGTGTCACACACAAAAAAAAAAACTAAAATAAGAAGTCTGACTGAAAAACATGATGACCTAAAGTCCAAATAGTCCAAAGAACTGATGCTTCAGTCTTACCAGTAGTTTGTATATTTATTCATTTTCCTACTGGGCTGTTTAAACTCCTTATGTCCAAAAGGTTTTGAAGAATGTTATTTTGATCATATTTAGAGTCATTCTTGTTAAAAATTTTGAAAAATGAAATCGAGATGACCAGCAGCAAATTTGCACATGCTGAAAAATAGAGTAAAATGTCATATAAATATATTTTTCTAGGATATATTTATAAGAAATATATTTATTATTTTATTTAAATCTTATTTGGGATTTTAGAGGGTTGAATTTTTAACTCCAAGTAAAGTTATTTCAAAATTAAAGGTATTTTCTGTGTGCTACAAAATGTAACTAACTCAGTTTCATACAACCATCAATTGCAGTGAAGAATATTTTCACAATAGGCCTATTTGTGACAAAAAACATAAACCAAAAATATTTTCTGTTTTTTTTTCCTACTTGTCCTTGCTATGGATGTAACATGTGAAACTTTTAATTAACTGGTCAAGTAAGTAAAACTATCTTTATTTCAAATAGATAAAATAATATATTTTAATATAAATCTTCAGGCTTATTATAATCTTCTATAAGCCTGAAGTTTACATCAGATGCCAAATAAAAATACAAGACACCTTTTTTTTTCTCACTATCTAAAGCTAAATCAGACCAAACGTATCTTGTTTTAGGTCAGTTAGAATAATTATTTTTATTTACTAAATGCCAAATAAAGACAGAAATAATAAGTCAGAAATCTGGCCTGGGTCTTTCTGCCTGGAGTTTGAATGTTCTCTGTCTGCATGCATGCATTCTCTCTGGGTACTCTAGGTTCCTCCCACTGTCCAAAAACATAACTTTTAGATCAATTGGTCGCCCCAAAATTGTTCTCAGGTATGAGTGTGTGTGTAATGTTGTCTGTGCTGTTGCCCTGTGACGGACTGGCGATGTATCCAGGCTGTTCACCACCTCTCGCCTAATAACTGCTTCCTTGATTTTGCCTTCTCCTCCATGGTGGATAGCGTTCAATGTGCTGCATTTCCTGTTGCTATGATTCACACATATTAGCATGAAATGCTTTCTAAACACTCACCGATTTCAGCTGGTTTCTTGACTCTTTTTCCCACAAGCTTTTCTTCATGTGTTCAATATTCACTTAATGTCTCATCCTGTTATTGCTTTCACCATGTTCACGGTTATTTTTTATTTCTTTTACAAATCCTTTTACAATTTGTTTCCGCTTTTTCTATTGATGCAGTGTGCTTAATTGTGCTTGATGTTTCTAACTTCCATTGTGCTTGCCTACTCTTACTCATACTTCAACAAGCTGTAGGTCCAGGGATCAAACAGCTTCTCTGCTGCTGAGCTGCACCACCATCCCCTGTTGGGAGACTGCGGATGGGAATAGCTGCTCATTTTTACAAGAAGGAAAACATGATGGTACATTTCATTCCATTTGTCAAGAAGTTGACTGTAGTGACTTCAGATAAAGGAGGAAGACATAATTTTTTGTGTTTTTCCACTTGACTTTTAAATACTTAATAATTACAGAGGTCTGCGCCACAGGTCTGGCTGGTCTGTTTGGAACAGGATCAATAGTGGCAGCTTTAAACTGTGCTGATAAAATACTGCTGTGAGACAGCTGGATGATATGGACAAAAAAAAAGAACATATTTCAATAATTATCATGTTGTAGTTTCAAATTAAAGTCTAGTTTCAAATAATAATCATAGACATTTATTTTAAAAATGTCCATAAAATAAACACTGTGATGTTATTTCACTTTATCTTTGGCTGCTGCTAAAGATAATTAGTGGTCCTGATATCAAACTATTACTACTTGATGTTTTGTGTTTGTAACAAAATGGCTGAAAAGGTAGAGTTCTTGCCAATCTAACATCTCCGTAACTCCAAGACTTCTCCCTAAGCTTCTGATTTGCTCAGGTAAAACGGTTTTGATGACACTGACATCACCTCTACACTTCTCTGTCCAACAGATTGCATAGTATAAGTCATATTAATGTGAAAATTACTACTGTTGACTGTAATCTCAATCCACAAAAAATCTGGATGCGCAGATGGTATTTGAGCCAATGTAATAATTCTGTAGCTGGTTTGATGCCTGAAGTGGACATATTGGTATTTGGACAAAAACTGTGCACAATTTTCAGAACTGAAATCTTTGCCAGCCATGATAAAATGGCCAGAATGAACATGTGCAAACTCACTGAACAGCTCAGACATGGCTAACTTGGTCTCAGCTCTGCAATAGATGAATGCAACCCTCTCACTCCCCCTGCCCAGACTTGAGTCTGAAGAAGGACCAGAATTACATTATTATGCATTCCACAGTGACTTCTTGCAAATATAGTTTTGCGTTATTAATTCCCACTTTGAATCTCACAAAAGATCTCTGCTCCTCTGTTTGCATGCAGCATGTTAGTCACAGCTTTAAGTATGTAGCCAGGTTAGAACAAAAGCACAACCTCTCACCCGTGGCTGAATGTGTAATGCATCTTTTCTGTAAATAAACCATATTTCTGTTTATTTATGTTCTTGTTTCTAATGAAGGACACTAGTGGGAAATGGAAAATTTAGCTTTCATCCAAGCCCAGATCCGGCTCCTTTCGCCCGGTTCTGGTTTTTTGTTTGCATCTCATCTATTGCACAAAGTTGAGTTCATGTTTTCTCTTCTTATTTACAATTTCTACAGACATTTCAACAATGCATCTGATTACCAGCAATAGCTCGTAATCATTTCTTACCATTTAACAACAAAAGCTTGGATTTCTCTACATACTTATACTGCCATTTCAAAACTTTGAAATGTATAAAAAAAATAAAAACCGTTCTTTTTCTATACATTCTATACATATTATTTTAAAAGCTAAAATAAAACGATTAACTCAACAAGTGTAGAAGTCAAATCTGAGGATAAGTCACTGATAAAGTCTTAAAATAGAAACAAACTTATGTTGCCATAACTGATCCATAGTCATTTCTTTGCAAGTTAAGGTAAATATTGTTAACAACTGACAGATTATTCAAATAATTGTTCTACTCCATTGTTCATTTCTTTATTCTGTCTTTATACTCTTGTCTGTATCCAGGCAGACTCATTCTGAAATTTCCTAGGTCCTGGAAAGAAAATAACCAATTTTCCACTCTCCACATTCATCATATTACTACAACATGGGATTAAACTGGTCAATTATTTTAACATAAAGGCCTTTATATATTTCAAATGGAAAAAGAATATATAATATTCCAGAAGTATACAGAAAAACGTAGCTATTTCAGTCAAACTAATCCTCATTTTCTTTGGGTTTTGCGGGTGACCAGGTTCAGTCAGGAGATTAAAAGTGAACTAAGCTTTAACTCCTTTGCATGAATAAGACTAAAGGTAGAAAAGATTCTCAATAGAAATGCATGTGGGGCTTTTTATACAAGCATATTTAAAAGGGTTATTGAATGAATGTTATTAATCACTGAGCTTTTAGGCATTTTAGTAGTACAATTCTTAATATTTTAATAATATGTCCAATAAAGTGTTTTTAGTTTTTTAATGTATATCAATTTACATTTATTTATTCATTTATATACTTAAGTTTGATTGTTGCTTCAGTGTTTGCTTCAGTTTTATAAACATAAAAAATGTATTCAATAGTTTCAAAGCATCTGCAGTCAGAACAGTCATGTTGTGTTTTATCTAATTGACATGAGACATGCATCATAATTCTGTACCAGAAGAAGCGAGTTGTAGCAAAGCCAGATGTATACAATGGCTAAAGGAAGTAGTGCTGACACCCTTAATTTTATTAGTGCCAATGCTGTCAGCTCCGACTGCTCAACAACTTTAAAATTGATCCACAGACAGTGGCATCCATTACTTCAGTAAACAGTGTGCTGCTTTGTGATTTCTACGCTCTTCTTCTGCGCATGCAGGTCGCTTTGGGGTCATAAACTGTTAACACAAACGTCTGATTGCGGCTGCATTTAATTAGTATTAAGAACACCCACACACAAAAAATTACGATTTCAGCAACAAATTAGAATTGCGTATGACAGCCTGCTGTGTGAAGTGCATATTTAGGCCAATCTGGGGGACATTTCTGGGCCCTTGACTGATTTTATGTAGTACCAAAAGTAGTTCAAGCATGGTATGTATTTGGCCCCCAAGCTCAGGCAATTCATACAGATGGAGACTGTTTTCTTAGCTAGAGCATTTTTCTTTCTTTTTACAGAGAAATTGTAGCCTTAAGATAAAAATGTTGAGCACGACACTAAGTATCCACCTTTTAATTATTAAGCTTTTCTGTTTCTTTTTAAGTACATAATAAATAGGAGCATAAGTATCTGGTGACTATTGCTCGAAAGAAGGGCACCACTTTCTGCAGTTAATTGGCATATTTAACTTGGTTAAATAAAGAAAACAGTTTCAAATCCTAATATTGAAACAGACGAGACAAAACACTGCCAAAAAAATTTTATCAGAATGCCTTCCTTTAAACCTGCAAAACTCTTTTTTAATGCTTTGGATCTTTCCCCAAAAATTACAAGTTTGTTTGTTTCAGAAAATATATTGTGCACTTTTTATTGACAGGGTAGAAAAAAACCCTTCTCTAAATTTTTGACTGTTGTGATAAAATTTATAATTTTATCACCTTCAAGTACTATCAACATAACAACTGTGGCAAAAAGTTTGGACACTGCATCAAACCGCATCATTCATAATACCATCCCAGAAAAATTTAACAACTTATAGAATTATTTTGTTTTCTGTTAATAGTAAAATTACTCCATAAACTGTACTCACAGGCTTTTCGCAATATATTTGTTTCATTAAGACATTCACCAATGCGGAACGATTAAAACAAATGCTGAAAAAACAAAAGCCAATTTATTTTCTGAAAGTCGATTTAAAAAAAGTTTAATTCAAATGATGAGTATGCCTGTTCAGTGTGCCACATTTGTTACATCCAGAAACGTATAAATCGACCACTTTCAAAATATCCAGATCATGAATTTTTCTCTAACATGTGCATGTGTGTTTGTACACATTTTCTAAAAACCCAACAGAGCAAAGCAAAGCAACAAGACCAGGAGAAAAGGAGAGCAAAAGAAAGAGAGATCACAGGTATTGATTTTCTTACTTTTAGTGGAGGTGAGGAGGCAGGCTGGGATTTACCTGGTAGGGAAAAAGGTAAAGAGAGAGGAAGAAAATGTTAGAAAACAATGAGCACACACACCAAGTAGTAAGGTTTGCTGTGGGGTCCAGCAGTGACAGTGAATTATAGATTTCTGCTTTGTAAAGGACAGAAAGAGAGGACAAGACACACTCCCACACAGCTTACTAGTATCAGTGATGGTTATGCAGATGTAGATGCAGCTGTTCACTTAAAGTCACTTTGTAAGTCATTTCTGCCATGCCTACAATCGTTGTCTGTTCGGAAGACCCATTTCTGAAAGCTTCAGCTTCCTGGCTGATGTTTTCAGACGTTCCTTAATGTTTCCACATAACGTTTTTGCTTCATTCTGCCATCTATTTTGTGAAGTTCAACTTGCCCTCATCCAACACAGCATGACTACCATCACTCTATCTAAACTTAAAACTTCACAGTTGGGATGGTGTTGTAAGAGTTTGCCTTTTTTTTCTCAAAATGTAGCAGTAGCCTTCATGGACAAATATTTAAATTTTAAATAGAGCACAGGTCATGTCTCAAGAACTACAGCTGTGAGTCGATTGACAAACTAATTTTGCTTTATGTGTTGCTTTTGGGATAAGCTTCTCCCTGTCTGAGTGGCCTTTAGGCTCATTTCTTATGTCTTTTTCTTGGGTTTCATTATCAAAGATCTTTAGTAATCGTTTCAAATTGGCACTTGAGGAAATCCTGCACCACCCACCATGATCACTGTTAATGATTTCAGTCCTCTATTCATTGGTAACATTGAAGGTATTACAAGATAAATCAGTTTTCTTTAAATTTGTACTTGACAACAAAGCAATGTGTGGTTGACAGCCATGAAAACTTGAAATGACAGCCAATATATTTATAGATTAAATAAAAAGGCTGTCGAGGAACCTTTCTAAGCTACAGCAGCTGGTAAGTCATCTTCTCTCAGGCCAAGAAGCAATGCTTTAAATTTCCTCATGGCAGCATTCTACATGCCAGCAACATAGTCATTTATGGAGACTGTATCTTTTCATGTACATAAGCCAACAAAAGCAGTCCTCAGAACCTGCTTTGCCCCTGATCATAATGCTGGTGGCAAAATTCTCCGATCCGCCCTTGGATTTTCATGTACAATTGACTGTGGAGAAAAGGTATAAACGTCCGTGTGTGTGTGTGTGTGTTTTGTGTGTCAATGGGTGTTAGTTCTCCTGTGCATGCCCTGTGCCTGTGTGTATGCGTGTGTTTGTGTGAAGAGCAGCAGGAGAGCAGTCTAAGTACCCTGAGGATAAAATATGTGAGAGGAGATAAGAGTAATACACAAATACCCCTGGATTAGGCTTCTTATTGTCACTGTCGACACTCAACTGAACATACATCCAACATGCAGACACACATCATATCATATCAAAATATATATATATATATATATA
>CAEGAE010090719.1:0-27655 GCA_903067095.1 Girardinus metallicus | reverse complement strand
ACCATGCCTGCCTCAGTCAACTGAACATTGGATTTTCCTTGCCTGAGACCCTCCTGTGCCTGACCCTGGACCGTTTTGATTACTGAAACCTGGTTAGTGGATAATCTGTTGGTTAGTTTGTCATCTGTGAATCCCCTAAGACCCTAAAGCCTCTTGGCTCCTGTCGCTCCCCCATTCCTGGTTAATCTCTTTTTGTGTTTTCTCTGTTTTTTTTCATTTGGTCACGACTCTCACCTCTGTTTTTGTGTTCCAGGGGGACCGACACAGTGGATCCCCCTTCGATCTCATTATCTCAAAATAAACATTTGACTATTGATCTCTTGTCTTGGCTGCATATTGGGTTCTGGCTGGTTACTTAAACATTACACATCCATTGTCTATTCCTACCCATCCTTGCAGGGTGCTGCTACGGCCTGTCTTCAGCAGTCATTGGGTGGGGAGGGGTACACCTTTGTCAGGCCACCAATCTATTAGAGGTTAGCCAACCATGCACACACTTAAAGGTAACTTGGAGAGACCAGTTGACTAGGTTTAGGGCTGAGAGAGGAAGCTGAAGTACCCAGAGAGAACCCAACCATGTTAAACATCCAGAAGGACTCCAGATTGGGATTCAAACCCAAGACATTTGTGCTGTAAGTCAACAGTGCTACCAACTCCTCCAACATGCAGCCCAGCATGAGCTTAGAAGATATGAAATTAAATATGACAAAATAATTTTGACATACTCCCTCACACTAGTCTTCCATACAGTCTTTTTATTGATTTGGTATTGCATTTCAGCATTCCCCTCTGTACTAGAATGACTGTAGGAGGGATTATGAAACTTTTAAAGCTTGATTTCTCACTCAGCTCTCAAAGTTCTCACACTCATTTTATAATCATGTCCCACTTAGTTCTAATAATCTTTTTGATATTGAGTCTCATCTCTTGTGTGGCAGCCTGGTTCTTTAAAGCCCTGATGGCTAAAATGTTAATAAGCCAGCTAATAAAAGGAAAAGAAGAGTATTTAGGCAGTCATGCTTGGCTTCTCAGCTGCAGGGGCTCTGTTGTTTGTTTTGAAGCACTAATAATGGCTGCACAGACTTATAATTATGAACTTAGTGAGGTGAGGAAATTACTCGAGATGAAGAGACAGCAGGGGAGCAGATTGTTGGAAGGCGCATATCAGACTCTGCTCCTGACTCACTCCAGTTTACAGGAGGTGGAAATGAATGAGCTGCATCCTGAAAACAACATATTCATCATTCAGACTAAAATAGAAATTGTGCAGACTGGCAGCTCATGAAGGAAAATGAATTTTAGTTTTTCTATAGATTCACAGAATTCCTAATTTGCTTTTCTCCAACATTATGATACGCTGCAAGCAAATAAAGGTATAATTCAGTGTAATTGATAAATCAAAAGAAAAATCTTCAGGACACAAGCTATTATGAATTTCAATAGAGAGAAAATCTGAATTGAATAATTTTACCCAAAAGTAAAATAGTTAAAAAAACAAAAAAGTTGTACAAGTCCTTTTTCAGTGTATGTAAATTTCTGGTTTGTTTAATTTTTCAGAAAGTTAAGCCTGATTTTTTTAGAATAAATTTGAGAATGCTGCATGAGATGTACTTTTACTGCTGCAACGTCTCTGTCTGTGACTTCCTGGGCCTTTCAGTTTTCTGTAAGATGGTGTAAAGCACTGCTGAATTCCCAAATGCATTGTGGGTGGTTTCTCTCCACAATCATGTTTATGTAAAAGCTTTGAATTATATGTTTTTTGTTCTTAGGAAGTTTTCCATAGGTAAAATTGTGTTTGCTTCCAATTAGTCAAACAACCATGAAGTGGAGCTGCCGTAATCCCAAAAACATGGCAGTTGTTTGTAGTTCTTTCATCCGACACATTGACGTGTTAGCATTAGCTTTGAGTTGTAAATTGATCTTTCTCAACCTCCTGCCTAGTGGTACGTGTGTGAACTGATGTTGGAAACCAGAAAGTTTGCAAATCCATCAAATACAACTGGACAGCTGATGCATTTCAGTCTCATCTGAATTAAGTTTACAACCATTTTAGATACAGTAGTAGATCCATTTTTTTTTCTTTAAACTTTGGACTTCTAAATATAATAGATTTATGAAGTCTTTGTTTTACCTAAGTTTTTAGTCACTGCCCTCATTACTGAACTCTCAAATCATGAACCGGTGATTTGTTCAACAGTCAGTGTTTGTGTAGTAATTTCATAAATAAAGTAATGTGTATGTGCTGTGACACTCTGGTTTGCAATGCAATTCTCCTCATCTCAGAGACTTCAGCTCATATTGACATAAAACACTGATGCACATCCATTATGTAAATTTGCTGTTTGACCATATCCCATACCACATCTGATTTATATCTGGCAAGTGTTGAGAATAGTAGCTACTAGTTGTAATACATAAGAACTCATCGGAAAATAGAATGAGATGATTTAAGTGGGAGGTAGTCATCAGAATGTGGGCAAACTTTGGTCATAAAGAAATGGATATCATTAGCATTAATGGTAAAGTTGGCTGTGTTGTTGGTACAAAGAAACCAAAAGTGTCCAGATTTACCTTCTGACAGGTAAATATGGACAAGTACAGCATAGCAATGAATGAGCTTACTGAGAAATCTGTGCTAATGTGGGGAAGGTTGACCGTTTACCCCCATGTATGTAGTTGTTAAATGTTAGCTATTATTGTTAGCTTTAGTAAGCTAGCAGCTAATATAACTTTTACCAGTCATGTTGGGAGTTACAGGATAGTGTTACTATCATTATTTTTGCTCTCTTATGATCTGTAACTGAACAGTTTATTACTGCCATGTTAGGAATGTTGTCTATGTGATAATAACTGAGCGCTGTATGTGTTGTTGAACAACAGAAAAGCTCATTGGCACTCTCATTAGCCAACAGAAATTACATCATTTGTGCTCTTTTGCTGCTTCTGTCTCAAGGTGTGGTATTCCAGTGGTTAGTTTTGACTACGCTATAGACGGTCACTGAAGGTTTAATCTTTTGGTGACCATTTTCTGTTAATTCATGAAAAGGATGTGCGAGTAAATCCCAGTCAGCAAGCAATCCAATGTGTCTGAAATCCTCTTTTTTCTCCATTTTCATGCTAAGTCTTCATGAGATACGTATGCGTACTTGCTACCATGTGATTAGCTAATCTTTCATTTGTGTTAACAGGCACATGAACAAGTGTACCTACAGTTGGGAGGAGTTTTATTACCTTATATACTAGAATCACTGGTTGAACTGTAGAAATATCCTGTTCATCACCTGCTTATATTTAAAATATCGTTTCACAGACAGATTTTATGACAGTTATCAATGTGAAGAGTAACTGCCTAGTTAAAACACTGTTACACAGGCAACATGAGGAATAGGAAAAGTTTCTGACATCCTAATCAACTGGTTGACCTCGAACAACTTCAGCCCTCTAATGATGTAAGTTTTGGTCGACAGTGACACAGCAGCAAGTAACAACACTAACCATCAGACTAATGAGATGGTTGTCCTTCTGTTGTCTGTGGATGGAGGTGAAGATGTGCTACTGACTAGTTATTCCAACCAGCAGCTTCATTAAGACACAGAGAGGTTGTGTTTAATGAGATGCGGTCGGTTGTTACTGAATGGGTCAAACTAGAGACACCAAAACAAAAGAACAGGAAATGAGGAGGAAGAACCATGTCAAAGAGTTGAATTTATTCGAGAATAAGGAGCCTTATTCTGTTTGTGTATTAAATCAATCTAAATTAATCATATCTGACATTGATAATCCTGAAAATGGATTTATAAGTTGTACTTCTAGAAGAACTATTTTAATGTTATCAACCCAGAAAAATCGTGAGTTTTTTTTTAAAACAAGTTCCAGAGTGAAAACTTGACTTTTGTGTTTCCATGTGGATATGAAAAAAAACTCTTTTGTGAAAATGCTGATGTATTGGGAAAACTGCTGGCCTGACCTGTAACCCCAAAAGCGTCATATTCAGAAGAAAATATGACACTTTTCTTCTGATCATGCAGTAATGTATGCAGACTACATGATCATGGTCATGCTGCAGCAGCAGTAACATAAAAGAATATCGACTTTATCATCATTCTACACAAAAATTCCACTTGTACATTGTTGTTCGCCATTCTTGTTTTCACGGCTAACTTCGTACGGAGGCTTTTTGCTTATGTCCTGTATTCCATGTTAGCAGGGTTCCAATATGGCAGCTACAGGGACACATCCAAAAAGGTAACAATTCAAACAAAAGGATCACACACACACATTCCAGAACTCAAACATTACAGGAAATCTTATTGCTTCTTAACAGCTGTGCTTGTATTTCCATATGGATGAAAGTATTTTAGGAACATTCCTACATGCAGTCCTTCTTTTAAGTCAATGCTGTTCAAATGAACATTGTTGAGCACCTACACCATCAAAAATCAAAACTTCTGTCATGTGTTATGACATAAATGGCATTGTAGATCAATTTAATCTTTTAAAACCTACTTGTTAAAAAATAACTTAACAGCTAATGCTGTTATACCAGGTACAAGTCATGAAAGGAGATGAATCACTTTGTGACTCAAATCAAAGTTGAATTTGTGTTGAATGTTGCATTGTAAAATTGCGCTTGATCGATTTACTTAAAACAGCTCTGTGTTGTATATTTTGCCAATAACCCTGGTTTGAAGTGGAGGTTGAATGATTTTAAGTGCAATGTTGAATGGTAGCCAGTAGGAATGCAGCATGCAGAGGGAATTTTGAGCAATAAATTTGTGATTTATCATAGTTGAGTCCTGCTTGGGCCATCTACCATACCATATCCAGTTACGTTTTGTAACAAGTTGGCCATACTGTGAGCTCTGCTTGATGTTAGCTTCTACTCTGGCTTCTGAGTGAAATGATGAATTAATGTTCTGAGCCAAAATGCTACAATATGATAAAGGGCAAACTATTTTTCTTGATGTGTTTTAAACTATTTTCAAACTATGTGCCCAGTACTGTCAGATATTCCAAACTTTCTCAGAAAGCCTTGGCCTATTTCCTGGTCCCATTAATCACACTGGCAGCTAGCCTGGTACACATCTTACTCTAGGATGCAATTACTGCACATTTTGGTTATTGGGTTTTCTTCGTCAGATGATTCTGCCAATTTTTAAAAAATCTCCTTGTGTTACCTTCCTGCTTCTTTAAAAGCTGCTCTAGCCATCTGAGCATAAAAGATTCAAGAAGATTCCCTTCACTTTTGTTTGTTAATGTAAATTTGCAAGTGTGAAAACCGCAGTTGTTTAGTTAAATGCAGAGTGGTAAAAAGTAAATGTGGAGTTTTGGACAGTACTGATCTCTTCAGTAGGACAACATTTGTTGAACAATCTGGCACTAAGTCATTAGAAGATGGTCTTACACTCTGTGGGGTCCTAGTCCATGAATGTGACCTCTGATTGCAGCACATGATACAGAAACTAAACACGGCAATTTGGAAAGCATTAGTAGAAAGTAAACCTTTCAGTCACGTTTATATTACTGAACAACTGTTGCAGAGCGGCAGCATTCTGAAATTCCTTGAAAAAGGGAAATGATTGCAGCAACCAAAACAAGGACCATAGAAACACAGAAGAATCTTAGTGTTTCAAATTTTGTTTCATGGTTTGTCTGAAATATTTCCTCTTTGTTCAGTCTCAAAGCGCACAATTCATTTCCATGAAATCAAAAAATATGTAAAAAAGCATAAAAAAGGAAGAAAGCAGGTACTTAAGAATGAAGTCAAAGTTACTAGCAAAGTAATAACTGAATTATATTGCTGAGGTAAAGGCCTATAAGGTTTAATGTGTTCTGTGAGCAGTAACTTAGAGATCTAGCACACTGGCACCCTACACAGGAATGTAAAAGCTCTCTGTTGAAAGCCTGATCTGCATGTCATTCCCCACCGTAGTGAGGGAATGCTTGTGACAAAAATTTGTAATTCAAACTAGAAAACGTCTGCCAAAGTCTCACCCTCATTGATAGTTTGCGTCTTTATTACAATTAGTCTCAAACTTTGTGCCAAAAAAAAGCCTATTATTTTAGCAAGTGCAGCAGAAAATGCCGGATCACTCAAGAGGAGGGTGAGGAGGGGATCTGACATATTATTTCAATTAAGTTTTTACTGGTTTAGTTTTTAGAGCACCATTAATGTAAGCAGTGTATATTTGGCATTAGTCATCTGATGTGTGATGACAAACACACGGCAGGGGGGCAACTTTTAAAGTTCGGCATCCCTTAAAACATCGGGATGCCCTCCCCCAACCTTAAAAGTCTAGCTATGCCACTGGTCATCGTCTGTCCATGTTTTAGTGAGGTATGGCTCTCTAAAGTTACCTACCTGCTTTAAAAAGCATTGCAAAGCTAGACTGTGATTTACTTATGTTTCATATTTTCAGTATTCTGAAGTTGGAGCTCAAGTATATCTGCTCTTTAAACTTCAAAATCTGAGCTCAGATAAGATTTTATTTTCTTGAATAATACGGGGCTTTCTTTGTTCCCAAGCGCTTTGATAAATTTTGACAGTCAATAATTCTGATGTCTATTCAGCTGTCTGTCCTTGGGGCACTTTTGGTTAACTTTATTGATGGGAAATTCTCAAAAATTCTACAGATGTGGAGACACAATGATTGAGACGTTTAGCATTCAGAGGTCTAATGCTCACAGTATACCAAGTACTTCTCTTTGATCATTTTTACTCTTTCAGCATTTTTTATTTTACCTTCCAGTCAGAGGTTGCACTAGACATTTTTGTTGTCTGTTATTTTGAATGACAGCATAAAAAAATCTGTCATGTACTATTTTACCCATCAAATTGTAATTATATTAAAATAGGCTATTCAGCCGCATTTTCATATTTCATGTTCTCCGCCCTCTTTAATGCCAATTAAGCAATCTTATGTTGCACCTGCGAGACCAACTTTCCAGATCACTTAGTTTCACTTTCAACAGGGCGTTAGCTTCCCTGAGCTGAACACAGGAGGCCTTGGGGGTCAAGATGCGGCCATCAGTAGACAACATGACTTAATCAACGGTATCGACTCGGCTCTCTATTTCCTGTTGTTGTTTTTGCACGGGAGCGAGGGAAGCTTCAACAGCGTCGAGTCTACCCTCCATTGACTTTTTCAGGCCATCAATAAGATAAAAAAATTTGGCAACTTGCACCCCCTGGACAGTAATAGCAGCTAAAATAGCTTTGTTGCTAGCTCCGGAGCTCGGATGAGCTGTCTCCTTCTGTGCGCTGTCCTTTTTCCTCATTTTAAAAAATAAAGAGTAAAAAAGTCATCACACTCACTTGAAGTAAAACAAGATTGAATAAAAGACCAAGTGCATTGTATTTAAAAACTAAATTTGAGGAGATATCATGGAGCCTCACAGAAAGAGTCTACTCTATTGCAGCGCTCTAGCGCCCCCCAAGTTACCATTTTGACCATCTTGAGCTCCAACAGTTTAGTGGAGCTTTGACCAAAATGCTGACTTCATCTTATTCCAGTCTTTAGTGTGTTAAGGTTTTGGTAAAAAAAAAAAAAAAAAAGTTTGAATAGTTCTACTTCACCACAGTGTTTTAATGGAAACAACAAAGCTCTCTGCATCATTAAGTTATGCATAATTAAAAACAGAAGAAACATGAGTGTTTGATTAAAAGAGTCAGAAGACATTGTCAAATACGTGGATCCAGGAGCACGGACACATGCAAACCGATAAACACAAACACCAAATACAGAATGCATAGTCTCTTTCTTCTTCGAGTTAATGGCGTAAAATGCAAAGAAGACACTTTGAAAACACACACACACACACCCCTCCACCCCCCCACACACACACTCATAGGCCTGAATCCCAGTGGGGAGTTAATGTCATCTTCATTTAGTTGATTGTAGTGGCTTTTCGCCCCATGAGACTTTTCCACTAGTCTGCAGAGTTACAGTCTCTATCTGCTCTTCATTTCCATATTCACACAAATCAAACACACACACACACGCACATAGAAATCACCAAACAGAGTGAGACACAAAAACAAGGCAAATCAGATTTTGAGAAACCAAAAAAAAGCTAAGAAGTTTTTGGTTTTATAAAATGAAAACATCCAATTTTATTTTATACAGAACAGAGCGGCTTCACTTCCCTCTGATAAGGAAAAACAAATATCCCTTTTTTTTAAATGCAGCACTGGGAAATTGAAAATAAGAGAAACATCATGTCTGAACATGTAGCATGCCGGTTGCTAAACTCTGTTTTCTTCTTGTTAGTTTTTGCTTCCTTACTAGATACAAAGACAGAAAAAAGTTGCAGTTTCACAAATTTAAACTGTAAATATTAGGACCCAAAACACATTTTTTTTTAAATTTTGTAACCATTTCACCACACAAACAATCAGGTATGTGAAGTAATAAGTTAGTTGTACTTTGGCAAAGTTACATTTGTGCTGTGGCACTGCTAAATAAAATAAAGATCTTAACAGCAGCGGTAGCTCACACTCTGGGTTTAGAGTATAAGTGAAAAGAAGAACAAGTACCTAGATTTGTTGCATTCATTTTAATGAAAATTGATTGTTTAGTATACAAGTTATTCCAATCTTACACATACCTTTAAATGAATAACAGATCTCATTTTTTAAAGAAATAAGTTGTGAATGTTGAAATCGCGTTTCTACACTTTTCTTTAACTGTAGTCTGCCTTTGGTTTGAGCAATGCAGCAGAGGAAATGATATGAGCAATGCAACTGGAATGTTGAAGACATTTTAACGCTGGCAATAATTTCCAGTAAGCTTTGTAGCTTAATTCACAAAGGAGGTGATGCATTGTGTCATCGCCAAACATTAGCGATTTGGTAAAATCAGATCCAATGATTTCAAACCTCAACAGACTCCACGCCTCCAGGAATCCATTATTTCTCAATCACCGAGGTTCCAGACCCCCTGAACAAATCAAAGCATAGAGCAAGTGGCTCTTGTTGATCAGGCTTTACCAGTATGCAGAAACCAGCATGGCTAGCATCTTCCAGAATATGCTGCAACAAACCAGATAGACGGAGAAATGAAAAGCCATTTCAAGAGTAAAGATCTCTCCAGTATCTTCCTGTGAATGATTACCTATGTTTCTTTTATCTCATGGTTTGCTCTCAGTTGGGAGAACTACTTCCACTGAATCAAAGAGCCCAGTAGGAACATACGACGGCAGTGCTATTGGAAAAAGAAAATAAATTGCATTCCTCTTGTACAATGCTTCAAGTATTCCAGATTTTCTAGCTAATAAATGGCAATTTGACAACATAGATGTGTCAAATAAGCTTCATCTTCAACCAAGTTCCCGCGTTTAATTGCTCCAAATATTGCATAAATCTTGTATGCATAGTTAAATCGAATATTTTTCTCCAGGCTGAGATATAAGGAAAAAATGTACTAATGAAGCAGTATGATCTCCATTTCTTCTATGCACAAGCATTTAGTTGTTATTTAGAAAAATGTTAAAGCTATTGATCATTAACTCCGTCCATTGCTCCAGTCCTGGTTATTCTAGTTTCTCACCGTCTCCCCTCGAGCAGAAAATGTAAACGGTCGGACCTTAAGGAGCTTCTGTCTCTCACCTGCTTCCTTCTCCACTGCACAACCATAATTACCTTCTCAAGTAATCAAAGAGAAACGTACACACTCACAGCCTGAAGGGACACTCAGCTCAAACTGTGGCTGCACAGAGATATTCAATGCTTTTTGTTTTTTACATTGATGAACCATCTCAGGCTGTAATGATTCTGGAGTCCCAGCTCACTCCAATATGAGCTTCACAGAATATGAAACCGGAAACAAAGAGATTGCAAATTATCAACTTTCAACTTTCCTAATAGCAATTTTATTACCTCTACATCCAAATAACCTGATTTCTTTGGCGGTCGCAAAAATAACTGAATCCTATTTTATTTTACTGCACATACTTCGATTATTATCTATCAGCAGATAAAACTAAAGTGACAAAAGTAGTTTGAGGCGACTTTGTTTCCTGTTAGGTGAAGATGATTGGCTGGAACGTTTGAATTCAGACATAAAGAGTCAGTCACTGCCTTAAGGAGCTTTGAGAATTCCTCAGTAAGACTAAAACACCAAAACTAAAAATGATAGTGGGTGGAATGAGAGCAGTAAGTAATTACATTTACATAGTAAGAAAAACTTTTAAAACTGGACCTGAACAAGCTTTTAGTCTTCAGGAAACAAAGGTTTAAAGAAGAAAAATATGGAGTTAACTTTTATGGAAATCATAAAAAATCTGTCAGTCGGGGAGATTTTTGCAGACTCATCTACAGGATAACTATTAGCCACTTGCATTTAAGTAGAAGCCCGATGAATCTCTGCTCTCCATTAAACCTTCTGAGACTTTTTCCGCCATATTAAGCTATTCACATATCTTCAATTAGAAACCATTAATTCCCCAAACTGCAATCCCACTTTAGCCATCAGAGGGTCTTTAAATCACAGCCAATTACCCTGCCACCACACTTCTCTGCCTACATTACTGGACCAATCAGTCAGACAGAACGAGACTCGTCCATTAAAGCCCGGCGAGAGTCAAGACTGTGCTCCGGTGTGACCTGTCCAAGAGTTTTACCACTGTAAAATCATACACGACCACTGGCTCAGTGGTTTTTATGTCTTTGTTTGTGATGTTTTATACAAGCTATGCCTTTAATACAATATTTACAAAAATGAAATCTAACTAGAAGGCAAACCGCTCAGGATGGCAGCTGTTGCCAAATCTATTCCTGCCTCAAAAAAGTTAATTTGTCCTTTAAAGGCTGTGAGGAATCAGTTATGCAGCGTTCCTACACACACTACAACCGCACGTTAACTTTTCAAAGCAAAAATATGCCTGAGCATAAATTTAGTTCAAGTTTTAACAGGTTCTCTGTTATCATTTAGATGTTTAAATCTAAATAAGAGATTTTCAGAAATAGCCATACTTAAACATTAATATTTGAGCAAACAGAGGGTAGCTTGTGTTCAAAAAACAAATAAAACATAATATGTAGCCTTGGTAAGCTTAGTCTTTAATAAATTGGGTTCGTACACTTTTTCCCCACTGGAAAATCTAAGAACTTTATAAGCATTCAGGCTCAACATATCATTTATTACTGGTAATCATGTCTTGTTGCAGTATTCTACATAGAAAGGACAAATAGGCTTGTCACAAAAAAGAAATTTTGCTGGACAATAAATTGTCCCAGAGGTTGTTGTCATAAACAATAACATTGTCATTTTGAGACGATTTTCAGCTGACACAATAATGGTAATGTCATGATAATGTGAGTACACACACTCAAAGATAAAAAAAAAAATCTTCAACTTCCAAAGAACATTTACCTCTGGAACTGGAAAACATTTTAAAATACTTATCAATAAATCACAGAGTTATTATAAATAATAAATATGTATTGAAACAATCCAAACAAATCCATTTGTGTTAAAGTAAATGACCAAATTCTGGCTTTTAGTCAGACTTACATTGTGCCTTATTACAAAACTGTGCAGTTATAATATCAAGCACTTTCAATGACTTTATACAGAAATCAAACACTTTCCAAACCTTGAAAACACCTTCACACATTTTCAAGGATTTTGTAAGGCTTTGTACCCTGATAACTGGAAATTAAGTAAATTTGGCCTATTTAGATTTGTTAGCTCATTTAAATTGTTAGATTTTACACAATTTTGAGTTTATGAAAACAATCTTTTTAAAGCCTTAAGTTTCATTTTTTAAATCAGGTGAGCAAATTTCAAGCTTCATTGTTAATTTCACACATTTCTGCTTCTAAGCAGCCAAACATTGGCTGGGCATTGGACTCTTTAACGCCTCCTCTTCTGATTCATCAGCTCATTGATCTAAAATGACAGAGTGGGAGAAAGCAGCTCGGTTGGCTACAAACTAAGAATTATGCAAATATATTTTATGGAAATATCTGACAATAGAAAAAATTCCTTTATCATCAGAGTTTTCAAAAAATTTTGCTGCAACCTCTTTCTGTGAACGACTCCCTTTGATGTGGATTTTGGATTAGTAGATTTTTAGGTAGTGTCCAAATAATAATAATAATATGAAGACTAAATATATTTATTTAGCCATGATGAAGAGGAAGTTCAATAAGAATATTTTCTTAGTGTTTACCTAGACAAGTTCAAAAGTCGAGCTTTAAAATCAAAAAAATCTAAACTATTAGTAAATTGTGAACATCGGAAAAAGGAATAATTCCATTAAATATTTTTAACGCTTGACAAAAAGCCTTTGAATCACGTCTGCAATTTGTCCACGTTTTCCCTTTCCCATCAGTGACGTAATACTCAATAAGAAACAGTGGAGGAGTGTGACCAGACAGCGTAGGGAGAGCTACTCAGCTCCAATCAGACTCAGATTAGGCCCATTGATTGTCCTTGTAGCGCTGCAGTCACTCAGCTTGTCTTATTTGGAGTGTGTGCCCAGCTGTGTGGCTTTTTTCATGCAGGTTTATTTCACATCCTTGTTGCTAGGTAATACTTTAGCGGTACATTTATGACAAGCAAAACACAATAAATAAATTAAAAAAAACATGTTATGATGACATTTTTAGCACCATGTTTTCTCTTTTGTTCATATTTTTTTTAGACCTTATTAAAATCATGCCTTTATGTATAAGTATATAGAGAATGGGATTCCAGAAAGTGATTACATTGGCTCTGATTAACCCACATTTTTCTGATTGTTTTCTTTCATGTCCATCGTTATGATTTCCCCACCATCTGCTGTGAGCATTTCCATCTCAGCCACTAAAAACATACATATGGGGTGAATCAAGGACCGTTAGCAGCCATCTAACTGGCCAAGCAGAGATTTGGCAGGCAGAGTATGAGCGGAAATTATACATTTCCATCTAAGCAGTCCTTTGCTATCACAGTAATGATCTTTATTGTAGAGATTTAGTTCCATTTAAGGATTTTTTTAAGTGAATAGTTATATGTCAGCCATAAGCTCAGCAAGTACGCTTAAAATATAATAAAAATATTTTATCAATATATATATAATAAAGTATATTGATTCAGTAAAGTGTTGTATCATTTTTCTTTGTTATCGTTTATACAAATAACCACTGCCTGTTTTGCTGTATCAGAAGATACATATTTTATATAAACATACACAAAAAAGAAAGGGTAGACTTTATATAACTTTTTTCTTCACCTAACCCTTTTCAATACATGTTCATTTTGAACTGTAAATGAATAAAAAATAAATAAATCATTTATGCTACATATTTACAATAAGTGTTCAGAGTAAAAGCAAAATTATAATAGATGCTGAAGCTCTAATTTCTGATTTAGCATCCACTATGTCTGGCAAAAAAAACATTGTTCTTTATTCTGCAGCTGTACAGTTAGAACCTTCACTTAGTTTGTCCAGAGTCAGCTGTTCTATTTGATCTTCATCTTTGTTTGATAAATATTAATAATGTGGAATCTCTTGTATGTTTACAGAACAATCAAGGGAAGATTTACATCAACTTAGATAATACAATATTTTAGTATTGTGATATGCAAAAGCTTAAAAAGACAGAACCAGAAAAAAGAATAATACCAGTGATTTTGAGTTACAGTTCAACAGTTTTTCTGTGCTATTTTCCCTCTCTGTGGGTCACTGCACAACGTCTCCAGGTTTCGTTTAGCTAACAGAATTGCTCAACTGCAGCAGCAAAAAAAAATCATCTTTTTGCCCTCCAGTGTTATACGTATGCACAAAATTTCAAAACAAGCAACGTGTGCAGGACAATGCTGACTCCTTAAAGGTGCTGCCATGACAACACATTCACATCTTTGGGTTGTAGAGAACAAGTAAGACCACCCCCTGGCCTGGCCCCTCTCCTCCAGGATGTACTTTCTTTTTATCGCTGCAGTTTGCGTATTAAAGAATGTGCTCTCCAAACCTCATTACTGTGTTTGAACTCTTGCTTAGTGCACCTGAGTAACGCTGATCTACATCATTGAGAAACTGAAGAGTCCCAGATATTCAGCCTGGTGTTTGCTCAGGTATAAATGAAGTTTGGATCAGCTGAGAATCGCTTTAATCTGCTTCCCTAAACAAATTGACATGGCTGCAAAAGCACCAGCTCTACTCCACGGCTTCAGACGAATTACTTGTGCCAGCAGCTAATTGGACTGAGATTGCTTTGCACTCGAGGAAACACCTGTGTGTTTGCTTGATTACTGAAGATGTGTTAGAAGTTTTAAAATTTAATAGGGGCATTGCATTTTTATCGACTCCCTGCGCTACACTGAATTAAAAATAAAGTATGTGCTCTTTGAAGATGAGAAAAGTATTTAACTGTGATTCTCCATTTTGCTTGTAAAAAATGTAAAATACATGACATATATAATTTTTAAAGATGTTTGTGCATGGACTTCAGATCTAGCAGCAGTAACCTATAAATGTCCACAAACTTTCACCACTTTAAGAACGATAATGTTAAACTACAGACATACAGTGATCAAATGGTTTTTGTTTTTCTTTTTCTTTCTGGAGAAAACTGTGCTGCTGGCATCACTTTAAAATGTGCTGCAGCCTTCCCAGGATGTGCTGATTTTCATCTTCATAGTTTACTGACTGAAATGCTCACTCAACTGTTTGAGCACACCAACCTAAATTTACTGTTACAAAATAACAAAAAAGAAACCACCATCTCTACCACTTTACTTCAGAAAGTGCATTCAGAGTCCCTCTGCAGAAGAAGCTCCTACTGTGTGCCCATGTGTGGATCCAGTTCATAAAAAGCTTTTCAGAGCAGGATTACAATCTGTATTGTCCCTGGGCTTATGATAGGACAAGGATTATATGTTGGAATGTAGATATCTTTAGTAACATGTTCCAGAAATAAAACATCCCCACAGGCTGTGTGCTGGGATGGAGCTTAAAGACGGTGGGCTCAGTGGCAGCTGCATCTGTGTGGGTTGAAGTCAAACAGTTGTCCATATGTCAGAGCACAGACTGAAATGATATCTCATATCAGAATTAGTACTTGTTTTGAAAAGTTAATACTTGCAGCATGGATTATTGCTCTAAGTTTGACTTCCCATTAAAACCCTTTGAATAGCTGACTGGATGTTTCAGTCGAGGGCCGGTTAAGCTGTCATTAGTTACCAAGGAGATATTTAAAGAAACCAGTAAATTCCGACTTAAATTCTACAAAAGTGAATACAATATATCAACATTAAGCATGACATATACAAAACAGACATATTATGGTCACTGATACATACTGCATGATTCTAAACTAATGTTACTCTATTATTGTTTGGTGACTGTTTCCTAATGCTATTCTGAGAATCAATTTTCATTTTATCAAAATTGCTAAGAGTCAATGTGTAGACTGATGCAGGGGTTGAAAGTCTCACCCACCACTGGCCAAATGTGGGTAAAAATATGAAGTGAAGTTTAAATTAGAGCATCACACCCGCCACTGTGTAGGGTTGACAATTTGAACACACACAAAAAAAAGCTGCATTCAGTTTGAACTTCTGTCCAGGGGAGGACTGACCATCTGTGGAGTACAGACTGATGCTAATACTGTATATGGTACAGCCCTAGGCTGACATAATTTAACAAAGAAAAGTATATTAAATATAATATTTATCGACCACAACAGCCCATTGGTTGATTTTATTGGGATTATCCAATAAAATTCCTCAGTACTCCTTGGTCCACCCCTCCCCTCCGAGGTTGTAAATAGCGCGATTTCAGCTAACCGGAGTCCGAGAAAAGTGAGCGAATATGAGACGGTTCGGGTCAGAAAACCTGCGGCAACAACATAAGCCCATTCAGAAAAATATGTCAAGCTAACCGATATGTTTACCACACAAACTTTGACCGCTGGAGCAGATTAAGTAGCAGTCAAGTAGGGGGTAATTGAGGAGACTCATTATTGTCAGAGGAGGATGATGAGAGACCAGGGGCAGATTGAGGAAGAGTTCAGGTTAGCCGCTGCTGCCCTGTAAGAAGGAGTGGAAATGTTCATGAAGAGGCAGTGTTTCATGCAAGCAGGAGGGCAGGTGTGTGTGTGAGTCTGGGTAGGGGAAGCCAACACTATGTATACTGCCTTAACCATGCGAAATGCAACTAGACAGTACAGTTAAACTCTTCCCTAGCACAAAGACTCTGAGGAAGTTGACCTTTTTCCAAAAGTTTATTGCATCCACGGAAGTGTGAAACTAAAACACACACAAAAAAAAAGATACATCACTTTTACAGTCCTTTTACAAACATGTACATGTACATATAGGCTCAGTGTAACTAAATTAACACTGTCCTAAACGGCTTAGCAGAGCTGTACAAACTTACAATATACATTCAAAAACATTTGGCATCTACCTCAACAACCAGAAATTATGTAAAAATAATGGTGCGCAACAATATATTAAACACAACATAGCTACAATGCTTCGCCAAAGTGAGATGTGTGCAGTGCAGATGAGACTGAACTGACTGAACACGTGAGTGACGTGAATCTAACTCTCCCCTGGCCTACTGCAGGAGCCACTGATGCAGCTGGTCTGCACCGCTCCAAGGGAAAGCCCACGCACATTGACACACCCACAAAATCCCTAATAACACACTATACTAGCAGGCTGTCAAAAAAACATTGAGTTACACAGGAAACCAGTGTTTAAACCTGGGTTTTAATAATGAACGCGTTCTGAGATATTTTAGTAATAAGAAGAATTTCAATAGAAAATGTAATTAGCAAGGGAAAACAGTTAGAAAACAGCTACTAGTACCATTTAAAAATGTTTAAAAAAATGATTAGACACATCTTCAATAACTACTATCTGGGGGAGTTGTAGCCGAAATGTGAAAATGATCAACATAGAAAACTATTGCAAGAATGTTAGATCTGTGTAGTTGAAGTTTGCTGTTAGTAATTACTTCAAGTGAACTTATTGAACTACACCTCTGTTAAGGTATCCATGCTTTGTTATGTTAAATTAGTCTGTATAAGTACATATGTATGGTGAACTTATTGTCAGTAAATCGGTTTTCATAAAGTCAAGAATAAATTATAAATTTTATATAATTTGCTTGTAATGGTGGGGTTTGTGTCGCAAGAGAGAAAAAAAACAGTGGCTGGTGCAATGTCAGAGTGGACCAAAAAATTGTTCTCCATCAGCCACTGTGGCTGGTGGAGAACAATTTTAATTTCCACCCTTGGTCTGATATGTTGGTCAGTCCACATATTTTAGACTTTGGACCTGAGATGCTTGAAAGTAATCCAGACTCATTAAAAACTGTGACACAGCCGTTTAGTTTCTTGCTAATTGGAAGCTATGATGCTAACTTTAGCATTGTTGGCAGCTAACAGTTAGCCCATTAGATTATTATTCAAAATGGATTAAAAGGTTTTCTATGTAACGAACCCCAGCAGATTGCATCGAGTCACTGACGAGTCTTCACTCCTATTGGATGAGTAGCAACAGTGGATAATTGCTTGAATTGCTGACTGTGTGACATGGTAACCACTCCCCCTTTAACAGGAAGAAACCTCCAGCAGAACCAGAACCCACTTCAGCTCGTTAAGCGCAATCCCAGACTTTATTTTAAATTCTGCAGAGCTCCCTCAATTCAAAATGTTGAGGGAGCTCTGCAGAGTTTGAGAACCCACCTCAAACTCTCTTAAATTAGCCCAGAAATAACAGCAGAAATTACTCCAGCAGAGCCAGATTTACTTGGACACGTTCCTATGGCACCTTTTGTTTGAAAACAAAACTCATAGTGCCTTTTCTATCTCTGTCACACACCAAGCGTACGTCAAGAACTTGAGGTTTATTATCTTGTCCAAACATATTTGAAATGTAAACTAGAGATGCAGAGGACCCAAACACATGACAAACATTTTTTTTATTGCCACCTATTCAAACCTGACAGCTTTGGAGAACTGGCAATGTAAAGAGAGTACTGTACATTCTGCTGGACGCTTGATCATTTGTCAGGAAGCAGTGAGATATTCAATGCCTTGTAAGTACTCATAGCTGTTAACTTCTCCTGAATGTGATGTTGCAGACACAAGCCATCAATGCATTTTGATTGAGTTTAACTTAAAACAGTGCAGCATTCCGAAGCAAATTAACCATCTGAAAAATGAGGCATGTGTTTGTTTTCAGTGTCTGAAAACAAACCATGCTTGTTGAAATATCACAGGGATTGTCCTGGTGTGTCATAAATCTGGAGAGCCACTGGGCTTCATTTGCTTGCTTGATCACTTGATTCAAACACATAAAATTTGTAAACCACTATTTTGGCTCTTGCTATCTGTTGGGTCCTTGTCCTGCTGGAAGGGTACTTCTGCTGGGTTTCTCCTAGAGCCATCCAGTTATTGGTATTATCCATGTTACTACCATTTATTTCGGTATTTTTCTGTATTTATACTTAGATTAAAATACATAAAATTGGATTTTATTTACCATTTAGGTGAGTTTTGAGGGTTGGGATACTTTATGTGGGTATCTCAGAGTAGTGAGGGATATATAGATATGTGAACTACACTTTTCACTTTTCAATGAGTAAAAAGCACTTGTGGCTGTAAGAAAAAAGTGCAAATGTTTATGAATATATTTGTAAGGCACTCAGTAAGCAGCTCCTTTAAATATTATTGTTCAGATATTCAGGTCAGTTTGGAATTTTATTCAAATGTCAGCAAGTTAAAATTAAATATGGAGGTCTTTTAGACACATAGAAAACCAGAGAAAGCAGTGTTGTTTCTCTCTGAATCAAGTCTATAGCGAGTAAATATAGAAACACTCAGAGAGTTTTTAAAGTTTAGAAGTCAAATCTATTGCTCAGGGGGGAGTTGTAGCAGAATGTCCACCTTTTCTCACCTTCAGTTGTCACTGGCTATCAGTCACAATGCCAATGGAGTTCAGATTCATAAGATATTGGCAGATTAACACAAAAACAGTGGAAACTACTGAGAAGAAAGGTGCTGAGGAGAAAAGAAAGGCGGGATTGGTATTATTACAGAAGGATGGCCTGTGGCACTTTCTGGTAAAAATCGGAACAGACAGACAAAAAACAACCGTATAAAACCATCCCAACCACCATATGGCTCCGGGGAGATGTCCTTGCTGTGTCCCTGAAAGTACTACAACTCCCCCGCCCACACCGCCTTGCCTTCCTCCTCTCTGTGCTTTTGAAGTTTGCCGATTGCCTTTTGGGGGACTGCTCACTTCCTCTCTGAACACGACTCTACTAATCTGAATCTCCGATGGCGAAAGCGGTCACCTGGCTACTGCTGATAGCGGCGCAGGAATTATTAACATTCACAGCATCTCCTGCTTTTGAAATTTTTCAAAATCAGTAAAATGTGTAAACAGAACTTGAGCTCAGGTGGATAATTCAAATGACCTTAAAAAGCGGTCAGAAGCACAGAGGTTTAGGCAAGTTAATGACAAAAACTAACCCAGTAAAGTCACATCAAGTCAAACACATTTTATTAAAAAAGAGGAAAATGTTTGCAGTTCTCCATACAATACATATTTAGAGTACCTCCACACATTTGATAAAGTTTTCCAGTCAATAGTGGTTGTGATAGTGTACACAAGGACAAGTGGGTAACTCTTAGCAATTATTTTTGGTCTAATTAGTGCAAATATTAAGACAAAACTAACTTATAAGTAACTTTTCAGCAAGTAACTTGTTTTAGGTCAATAATTTCTTAATATTGATTTAAAAAAATTACTTCTTCTACTAGCAGATTATTTCACTTCTGGGGAAATGGAACTAATACATTTTAATCAATATTAAGAAATCTAATAAATGTATTAATGATTAATGTTCAAACAAAAGACACCTCACTAGTTCGTCAAGGGCGACTCAGGACACACAGGATAGACAACAGTGTGTCCACACACACAAAAACAGTGGAGAGTGGGCAAGAAAGACTTTATTCCGAGAACCTCGGTCAAGAAGTGCAACAGATGGATGGGACCGGAGCGCACAATGATGCAGCACTATTTGAACCAAACCTGCTGATGGTGGCTCCCATGGTTACAGAAAGTACAGCAGCTGGAAATTGGTGTTGTTCCTTCAAGTTATGTCAAAAAAAGATTCCTCCTGAAACTCTTGGTGTCTATGTTATCTCGGATTGACAATTGTCCTAAACAAATAAGCTACCTGCAGACACAGTGTGAGTCTGCAGATAGCTTTTTATGAAAGGTCAACACAATAATTTATTGACATCCATTCTACTTTAAGATATTTCTATGTAAGTGACTGTTTACTACTACTAGCCTAAGTGCTAACTACCATCAGGTTGACTGTTAACTGGACGTTATCAACCATTGGTATATTTGTTTAAAAAACAATTATTTCCTCTTGAATTTAGAGGGAAGTTATAAGATTCCTTGTATCAGATTTTTTTCAAGCCCTTGTGCATTATATGTATACAATAATGCACAAGGGCTTCACATTTTTATTTTTAATGTGATGTATGTTAAGTTCATGATTATGCTGATTAACATGCTTTTATGCTGTACATAATATTCAACAGACAGTACAAACTACTGTAACTATGAAGTTTTTAGTTTTCAACTGCTGGACGGTCGCAGCATGCCAGCGAAGCCACTACTAAGCAATCAGTTTTCACTAGATAAAAAGGCTGTTACACACAAATCAGTGCGTCTGCTGTGCCGCATGTGTAACATACTTTAGTTCTTTCTTAATCTCCTATTAAGAAATAATGGGAATTTTGGTACTACAATGGCGGTTTTGTATAGTGCTTCTGTAAATAAAATTGATCATCCACAGATCTGCAGACTTTTGTTTCTTCCCGTCATGCACAAGTATTTGTGAATTACTGTAGAGAATGAAGGTGGCATCCAGTTCCAGCACATTTCCTTCTGATTTGTTGCCACAGCGGTCATCAACAAAAACCTGGCAACGGTTGGCCACATTTGAACCTTTTCTGCCACCTCCACTTATGCCGGGCCACATAGCTGGACACTCCAATATGCGCAATGCACAGCACCAAAATACACACAAACTCAAAACCCCATGTACACAAGTAATTTGGCATTCAGTGGTCCAGACAAGCTAATCTCTCCAACTGCAGATTGGGGTGAGCCGAGCCAAGCACTGAGTAATCCCAGCATAATGTCACCTCTGTAGAACTGTGGAGGCCAGAGTTTTAGTAAAAAATATATTTTTTTAATAAAAAACTCCTTAAGCTAAATGCGTCGTAAGATTTATTTAAAGGTTTTTGTTGAGATCTGAAATGCTACCGGCTGTCTTCATAAAAGCCTTCAAGCTCAATGGCACCATAATTTTGACAATTCTTTCAGTAAAATTAACTTTACTCATCCTTTAGCTTTTGAAAATGAGTCTATGAAAGACCTCAGGGAAGCATTTCCTGCAACATAATTGGCTCCACAAGCCAACTCGCTGGTTACAGTACAGCACAGACACATCCTAAACAAACAGAACAGCCTCAAAACTTAAATTTTAATCAAGCTCCTTTCATTATGCAACGACTTCTCCCCCTCCTCTAATTCAGAGCGGAGCATCTCTGAGCCAAGCTTCTTAATGAGTGGAGGGAGAGAGAGGAAAGAAAACACCACAATATTTTAATTGGTTTATAGAAGAGGAGAGCAAACATCTAATTTAAGGAAATCGATATGAGGGCCTCTGTAACAGCGGCTGAGCGCTGCAGAGGTCAGGCAGCGCTTCTGGCCAACAGCGTAATCTGCTCAGAGTGAGCTTCCTCTTTAGAAGATGAAGCTGCTGAGGTGCAGATGAAAAGACTTCAGGACGAGTCTACCCAAGCACAATTGGGGCAACGTTTGGTCTCAGATGTGAAATTACAGTAAAGACTTCTTAAGGAACAACATGAGCTTTAGTAAAGTCTCTGAAGATGCAAATAGGAAACAAAGTGGAGACTTCAGGAATTCAGGTCTGAGGTTCATCCTAGAAGGTGCAGGAAGACAAGCTCTGACCAGTTTTGCTCTGACCTAGTCAACACACTAAAGTTTGCAAATGACACAACAGTGTTTGGATTCATCTTTGCGGGGATTAAAGGCTCCAACACAAAGTTATCACTGCACTGCACAGTACTTTTTTTCTGTCAAAAACACTGCTTGATCTTTTCATTGTTCCAAAATTAGAAATCAATCTAATAAAAACACTTAATCTGAAGTCGTATATTCGACCTGCGGTCACATTCATATTCACACACACCTTTCAGAAAACGGCGCAGGCCACCTTCAGTGTACGTCACCACAACCAAAGGGCTTCCCCTTCCTCCCAGCTTCCTCTGCTCTCCAGGCCGCCTCCTCCAGGAACAACAATGTTATGTTCCCATCCTGACCATTAACCATGTCTTATTAATCTACCTGTAGGAGTTATTTAGTGAAGGATCGTACAAAATGCATAAAATTCCTCACCACATAAGTCAAAGGAATCTCTTGGCCTTCAAAGTTCCAAAACCAACTTTTTTCCAAAGGATTTTTCCATGCTTTGTTACTTGAACATGCTCCTGATTTGTTTCAAAATGTAGTTTCTTTGTAGCAAAAATCGATAAATGAATAAATAACTAAATATCTCTTACAACTTAGATGAAAATGAACGTTAACCTAATCTGATCTTGCAAATTCAAAAAGTGGTTAAAAGAATCCATTCAAAATACCTGTGGTTGTCAAACCGGACGTCTGTGTTCTTAATCTTTTAAATTAAGGGGAAGTCTAAAAGTCGCCAAAGCGATCTCAACAACTCCAAATTCAAAAACCAGAATCAGAGATTCTACTTTGACTCATGGGCTGCTGTTCTTCATTTGAATCAAATATCCTAATCAAATTTTTGACTTGTTGCTTCTTCTGTCTACATAGCATACATTTATGCTATGTTGGTTTGTATTTCTGGAGTTGGTTTGTATTTCAGGGAAAAATGCAGTTTCTGCTCCAGCACTTAATGCAGTTCTTTGTCCAGAAATCATGTATCTTTTAGAAGTCAGACACAATTTATGTGAAGTAGAACTCAATTTGAAGCAATGACAAACTACTTGAACCTAAAATTTGGGGAATTTTATCAACTGTAGCAGAGTTAAAATGTACCTCTGCTTTTAGTATGAAATTTGTATAAAAAATAACATAATTTTTTAACTCAACATACAATGATATGATTTTCAGTGGAGTTTTGAATGGACCCAAAGTTGTCCTCAGAGTCTGATTCAATGGACTGAATTATATGGTAAATACACGAATGATGAAAAATGTCTTTAGATTGAACTGGCTAAATGGATTATGTTATTTTCATTTTGACTGTCTTTAGGTTTTCTTTTAACCTTTATGATTATTCACACAGACAACAGGAATATTAGGTTTTGTGGATTTAAAAAAAAAAATGAAGCCTGTTGAAGATCTCTTGCACATTCGGTCCGTATTAAAATTTCAAAGTGTTTGATTGTTTGATCTCATATCCAAAGAGGGTTGTTGGTAATATAGAAAAAAAAAGCACATGGAAAAGCAATTAACAGGAAGCTGTGATTCTATTAATAAGCAGTTTTCTCTGTGGTCTCATGACTGCTTGTGATCCATAATTAACGGTGAAGCGATCCCATTTTCACCTTCTGCCTGGGTTCCCCACCAGGCCTGCTCTCTGGAGAACCCGGCATAGGCAGAACAATGAAGTTTACACTGGAAGAGCCGATAACTCTCTCCTCTGAGCTGACAGGATTGACACTGTTGTTTTTACGCCATGCCACAGCAAAAAAGATTATATTTCTGTCTTGATAAACCCAGGTGACTTGAACAGATGGGTTATGGAGAAATGCTGTCTGAACATGTGAGAAGGAATTAGCAACACTTCACTGCCAAAACTGAATCAGATCACTCTGAGGCTGGTTTTTTAAAGATCTCAGAATTAATTCTCAGAGCTTTCACCATCACTTCTCGCATTCTCACAACTGGGTAGGAAACTAGTCGAACAGTCAAAAATCATCTGAAATACATAATAATTCAGTGATTTGATGCCTGCAGACTTAACATGAAGATTCAAATCAATAAAAAAGCAATTAAGGTATTAAATTGTATTCAGCAATTCAGATGACATTACAGTGGTATAAAAGGAATAATGGAGGAGTATTATTATGATGACGTGCTGAAGCCACAGAGTCAGAAAGAGGAAAAGCTTTTTAAGGAGACAGAGGCCCAATTTCAAGGAGTCTAATTGCAAAGTCACATTTCTTTTAAGTGGTGTTTGATACATGCAGCAATTTTACAACAACTGATCTTGATTGTGCTATAAAATGACCATTTAAATGTTGCAACTCATTATTTTTAGGTTCCTTAAAGAGTTGTAGATACGGATGACAGGGCAGAAAGGATTTTCTGTAGCAGACTGTAGCAGAGCGGTCTGAAGAAACAACAGCCTCATGTCCATAACTTTCTTGATTTTATGTAAAATCCTTCTTTGCATCATAAACTCCAGAGGTTCCACAGTTGTCCCCAGGACAGAACTGGAAGAGAACCGGAACAGAACCAGCCTTCTTTATCAGGGTGTTGAGCCTTTTTTTTGCATCTGGTTCTGATGCTGCTGCCCCAACAGATGACGTTCTCAACAGACTTAGAGACGATCTTGCTGCAAACCTTGAAGGATCTGAGTTTCCTCCAGAAGTACAGTCTGCTCTGTTCCTTTTTATTGATGTTTCACTGTTGCGTTTCCACTCCAGTCTGTTGTCCAGATGAACACCGAGGTATTTATATCCCTCAACCACCTCCACTTATTTTCCCATGATGGAAATAGGGTTTGCTCTAACCCTGTTTCTTCATCTCTCTTGTTTTGTTCACATTCAGGATGAGATGATTGTTCCCTCCATGACACAAAGCAGTCCACCAGCTCTCTGTACTCTGTCTCTTGTCCATCTCTGATATACCTGACAACTGCAGAGTCATCTGAGTATTTCTGGAGATGACAAAGGTCAGACTTGTGCTGAAAGTCTGAAGTGTATAGAGTGAAAAGGAATGGAGAAAGTACAGTCCCCTGTGGTGCTCCTGTGATGCTGGCCGCCTGGTTAGACACACAGTCCTTCAGTCTCACAAACTGTGGTCTGTTTGTGAGATAGTCATAGATCCAGATGATTGTTGAGGCTCCACCTGTGTCTTCTAGAGTTTCTCAGAGCAGATCAGGCAGTCTCTCCAGGATCTTCATGATGTGGGATTTCAGGATAACAGGTCTTTAGTTGTTTATGACTGATGGGTGAATTTTCTTTGTTTCATTCAGGATGTCTTCCACAACAACAGAGCCTTCTTTTGGGTCAAGCTAGGGTTCAAGAGAATTTATTTATGAACTTTTATCTGGATTTATTGGATTTTCAGGTCAGAGATCAAGAAAAAGCACAAATATCTCAATTGGTTTTCTGATTTCAGTTGGAAATTCCTACTTGTGTAAAAAAATTCAATGCAGCAGTATTTCACTTGTCCTTACAACAAGTCTTCTGTTCTTAAAGTAAGGAGAGATTTGATACCTAATGTAAATAAGGTAAAGATCTGTGTTAGACATTCTGTATGGCTGTTACAGAGTTTCTATGAAGAAATGATTGGTGACTGAAATGAGAGGAGAATAATTTTGAATACTTCATGTTTTTGGCCAAGTTGGGCTCAGAATCATTGCTCATCAAAATCTGAGCTTCCACTATATTCCTTGAGCTGTCCTCAAATCACATATTACATTCTGAGTGTTCTCAATTTGCTTCCTCTTTACCGAATGAGAAGAATTAATCATGCAGTTAAAACGTAGCCGATTTAATTTCAAATTTGACTGCAGATATTAGAAACATGGAGCCTAAATGGTCAACTTTTAAAGTCTCCGCATATTAGCCGTTGGAGATGCTTTTGAAACGGATGAATGAGGGTAACTCAGAGAGAACACAGAAAGATGAAGAAGTAGGGCTTAGATGTAAACAAACCGACGGTGCAGTAAAAGCAGCACTGCGGCTCTGCTGTGATGTGAGAGCGGCGCTCATAAATAATGTAGCCGAGTGTCGAGCAGCCAGCCAACAAGCAGAACACGGGTCCTGAGTGAAGAAAACATTCTAAACAAACAGCATGATGGCCGCTCACAGATGGCTAAGCACACATCTGAGTCAGGTATCAGTCACTGTTCTGGAAATAACACACCTGTGAGCAGACAAAGTGGACAAGAAGAGGAAAAAAGAAATATGTTGGAGAAGTCAATGTGTTTATAATACAGTAAGAATCTTCTCGGCTGCCATTTAGCATAACACCACGTTAAAGCCAGACGTTCGCAGTATTTACCGTCAATCCTGGGTCAGACATTTATTTAAAATGGAAAGTGAACTGCAAACTAGGTGTAAGTAAATTATGTTAAGGGTAGGACTGTGCAATAAATCAATAACGATATATATCACAATAGACATGATCAATATCAATAGATAATACATTTGATAGAATTTTTAATGATTTCCTTGAACTCTGAGCCAGAACCGCACGGCATTCTGGGGGATGTAGGCAGAGGAAAAGCTTTAGCTGCTCAACCTCCTAGGGCTAGCCAAGCAAAGTGGGCAGAATCCATTAACTCACTCACTCTTTGGTTACCTAGCAACAAACTATTGTGTAACTCGCGCAGCAGCAGTTTCAAGTTTCACCAATGTGCTACAATGGAGTGGAGGGAAAACTGATGACAAAACAGGAAACATCACGTTATTTGTGGGCATTAATCGTATTATCAACGATCGTGATGAATTTCTTATGATAAGAATTTAGATTTATTGTGGTCACCATAAATACCAATTAATGATGTCCATATTGTCTGGGTTGTTATTCTTTGCCACTGATTGTTCAATGAGGGCATTAATAAATCTCAATAAATATGAAAACATAATGCGAAGTTTAGTGATAAAAATGATATTTCCTCATGTGACTGGTGTCCTAAAGAAGCGTATTACAATCACAGCTGCTTAAAAAAGAAGTATCAAATAGTTCTTAATGTCACTGTTATCGTTATCACAAAATAGCATTATTAAGATTAGACAGCTGGCGACCAAATTCCACTTACAAAAAACTGATCTATTTAGATATTTTCAAGTCCGTCATTTCATTCAAAGCCAGATTCCAACATTTCCTGTCTCCCCAGCAGATTCAGGACTTGAAAAGATTTTACGTAACCCTATGTATCTCAGGAGGCACATCACAAGCTTCTCAAATATAATTACTTCTCTTCAGGAAAAAACATTATATGGACTTAGAATTACATGGTCTGAAGAACTTGGTTCTATAATTTCTGGATATTTCTGGGAATGTGCTCTGGAAAGAATCAACGGAACATCGTCCTGTGCACGGCTTAACCTAATACAGTTCAAAGTCCTCCATAGAACTTACTATACCAAATCTAAGCTCTCAAGAATCTATAATGACATTGAGGACAGGCCATCTTTGGAGTGTTGATTGAGGAACACATGCTATCCACTGATAAGTTGAATGCATTCGCCTTTGCTTCCTTGATAGCCCGTAGAAATATAGTTTTACACTGGAAATCCTCTGAATCACCCAAAGTCTCGGTCTGGCTCACTGATTTAATGTTTTTCTTAAAATTAGAGAAAATTAAATACTTTACTAGAGGCTCAACAAGA
>CAEGAE010090718.1:0-25525 GCA_903067095.1 Girardinus metallicus | reverse complement strand
CAATTCCAGCTTCCTCCTGCCCCATGTCGATGTGCCCTTGGGCAAGGCACTTAACCCCAAATTGCCTACCGATCTGCGCATTGGTGTATGAATGTGTGAGCGTTTGTGTGAGCGAATGGGTGAATGACTATAGTGTAAAGCGCTTTGAGTGGTCAGAAATGATTGGAAAAAGCGCTATATAAGTTCAGTCCATTTACCATTTCCATTTACTTAATACTAAGAAAAAGTACTAAATAATTGGGCACATTAGCAAGTTCATTCCTTCATCAAGGAAAACAACACAGCTAAACAGGTATTTATAACCTAGGGGAATTTCTAGGAAAAGAAAAACAAAGGGAATTTTATATATGAAATAAATGACAAGAGCAGCCTTTTAACGTTTTCGTCAAGGAGACAATTACCGCTACACATACAGAGTTGATTTTAAATTGATTTCATGTTTTTTCTTATATCCTAATGCCATTCCCAAAATGTCTTGAAAGTATGTATTTTATCAAATGATTTAATTCTTTTTTAACAAAGAAATTTAGAGACATCTCATTGAAATAAGAAAAAAAACAACAACAGAAAAATAAAGGTCATCTTAGAAGTAGTAAAATAAAAGAAAAAACTATAATAAGGTGAGATCTCTCAGATTTTATTTAATAAGTAACAATTTCCACTGCTGAACACGAGCACTTGGGTTTACATGACTGTGCCAGATTGTACGATCTAGGCTCATGTGAATTTGCATTGTGGTCAGGAGGCTATTAAACACTGAAAAACAAAACATATGTAAAATATCATATACCACATAGGCCGAAAAATCCAACACATCAAAGTAAATAAACAAATACGAAATTTACTCATTTAAAATTTTACGCCTTTAACACATTCTCTCCCAGCTTTAAATCAATACAAAAGTAATGAGAAAAACCAACAAACACATGAATCTTCTTGCAAACTATGAACGTTGCCACAAGAGGATTGGGTAATCTATTTTTTATCTTCTCTATGAAAAATGTATGCTCTTTGGTTGGAGGTTACAAAAGTTATTTACTAATGCATGTGCTAACAATGAATGTTTTTCAATGGTAGTCTTTATTAATTCCCACATTAGTTTAGACTGGGTGAAACTGGTGATCCAGTCATACAAGGGGGTGATTTTACCTTTGGCAAAGAGTGGCTTTTTAGCTCATTGGCCTACTGGATTACACTTTCTGCAGGGTCTTGTGGTGAATGGTTACATTTTTTATGATGTAAGAAGCTTACGCTACAGCGTTGATGAGCGTTTGGAAGAAAAACCCAGACTGGATCAATACAAATAGCTTTAAGGTAGAAGACTGCTCCTGTATATGCTCTGAGATGCATTAGTTTCTCAACCCGCCTGTAAGGGTCACTCCCTGCATTCAAATGCTATGTAAATACAGTACTTGGTCACAATGATTCACCTGTGAAGCAAAATTATATGCATCCATTAGTGCTTGGAGGACATAAATATGACCATTTTAGCTGTAAAGCAAAACATCTAATGTGACTGTCCCTCCATAGTATGTCATAACAAACATTGTCAACTCTAATTGAAGTGTTTTGATTGGTCTAAATTAATAGATTCTTTTGAAAATAATGAGCAGATAATTAGTCATAATCAAGTATGCTAACAAGAGCTGATTTATTAACTGATTTCTCCATACCGGCTTCGTCAGTGTTCACTGCATGCCAGGCTTTATTTTAATAACGCTGTCTGTCCCAATCATCATCAAACCACTTTTTTTATTGCAGAGAGAGAAGTCAGTTATGAAGCTTTCAAAGTGCCAGGCTCTGCTGATGCTTTTTTTTCATCTAACACACAATGCCTCGTTTAGTGTCTTAATACAGCAGGTATTTAGAGAGAAGGGAATTTAGAGTGATTACAAGTCAGTTGGAGAGGTATAAGTAATAGTTTTAATACCATACCTATTCTGTAGTTAGTGAAGAAGATATGCATCTTTAGAAGGCTGCAGCGTCATACTATTAGAATACCAATCATCTATTCTGCCACTTGTCCTTGCGGGGTCAAAGTGGTGGGTGCCAATCTTAAGCAATAAATGGCCGAGAGGCGGGGTACACCCTAGACAGGACTCCACCCCAATGCAAGTTATTGCTATTTAGTGCCTTGAAAAATAAATGAGTTTTCACATTTTGTCAATATATTTTATCAGATTTTTTTTAAGCTAGATCAAAACAATATGCGTACATGTGAAGTGGAAAGACAAAGATCTATAACTTTCTTTTTTATATATAAAAACACGGATAAAGTTTCTTAAGCATATGTCTCAGCTCTTTTTACTCTTTCAACTCAAAATAAAATCAAATGCAGGCAAATGCCTTCAAAAGTCATCTAATTAGTAAATGTAACATAATATCAGAAAATATCCAGCTTTTCTACAAAGGCATTAGAGATTTCTGAGAAAACATTAATGAACAAAGAAGATCATGAAGGCAATATCATAATGCTCAGATATATCACAAAAATTCCCAGTAATACATATATTAAGATTTGTGGCAATAATGTTGCAAAATGTCAAAAAGAGCATTGATACTTTTGGAAGGAACTGTAGATGTATCCGGGCACAAGTTTCTGGCTCCCAGTGCTGCACCAGTGAAAAGTAACAGTCAAAATTCAGCACAGATAGGTATCGACTTAAAGAGAATAAATGGCAAAGAAACGTTAACCAAGAAAGTAGTAGAAACAAAGAGCCCAATATCTGTAGCAATTAATTTCAAGTTCAAGACCGAGCATTTTTGTCATGCCAACTAATTTGAGTTGAATACCACTGGCCTACATAGAGCAGGAAGATTTAATATAATTGTTGTGATCCCACATGTGAACATGACAGGCATGCCAACTTGAGAATATAATAGACCCTGGAGGCATAACTTGCTAAGGCAAGAAGTTACATGAAATCAGGTCATTATGTCCTCCACTTGTACTGATAGGATTTCTAAACTGGAAAACATCCCAAAACATTAAAACAAGATCCTGTCATCCTGTGCATGACCTCATACCAATCATATTTTAATTACGATCAAAACGAGTCATAAGGAATCTGAGATGTGTTTATTAAACCCTTTCTGAACATGTCCTATATGACTGTTTACCCCAGCTAAAACATCTAAAGTCTTTTAGCTGAAAACTGAATCAACTCACAGTGAAACGGTGACAGTAACAAACTCTGCAGCAGCGTTTGTTCTGGAACAATAAAACCTTGCTGTAGTCGTAGGTGCGACTGAAAATATTTCTCTTTGTATGGCCTCTTTTGTTCTAAATCCGTAAATAACTGAGACCACCTATGCTTTTGAAGTGAGACGTGCAGAAATGTTAATAAGCAGTAAGACATACAGTCGTACTTCCGGATTTATTCTCCCTCAGTAGCTAATTAAAAGACATCTTTTTGATCTTGTAATAGCAGTGCTTCTTGGGTAAACAAAGCAAGTGACAATGACACAGTAATAGATTTTAGCATTTCAAGAGCAGATGAAACTTTTTATCCATGTCTATTTTTAACATTTTTGTCTTGAAAAATAGGTATAAAAATGTATTTCAGTGCCTCTCCGTAAGAGTAAAAAAATCATTTAGATTCTGCCACTTTATAGGAAGACTTTTATATAAATCTACTTCTTTGTTTTTCACCACAAAAAGCTTCAGTTTGACCCAACTTCAGCCTTGTAAGCTGAAGTAGAAAATAGAAAATAAAATGGCAATGAGAAATGAATACAAATTTTGAGAAGGCTGACAAAACAGACGCTGAAACTACAACCACATCTTTTCTTGTTAAGTGCCTTGAGAAGACATTTGCTATGAATTGGTACTATATAAATAAAGATAATTTAATTTATTTGAATTTCTGAAGGCTAATGGAACATTTTAAAAAGAATGCAAGATGGACTTACTTGGCATAGTGTTTTTCTGCTTTATATGTTAACGTGCTATAGAAGTTTGGCATTTCAGGACAACTAGTGCACCCATTTTGAAAATTAACTCTGTGTTTTTTGTTTTGAAGGCAGGTAAAATTTCCACAATCCTACATAATGTTGTTATAGTGAGCACAGGATGTGAAATTCTATTGTCTTGGGCTTTTTTTTTTTTCCAAGACAACATTGTTTAAGTAGCAGACCGTGTACCTTCAGTTGAGCGTGAATAATGCCTTCAAAGATTAGATAATGTTACTTGCAGAAATGCATCTATTTACCAGCGAATATCCTGCATTTTGAACTTTGTGGATGGTGTCTCTCCCTTAAGGTTCACAAGGTCCAGTGGACACTGTTTCTAGGAAGAATTTAAATGCTGCTTTCATCTGAGTAATTATTCAAATATGCTAAAAGAAGATGAATCATACTTTTTATCTTTAGTTTTTTGTTGTTGTTGGTTTCAATTTCTATTTAGTCATGACCTCTTAGTCAAACAGTTGAAATAATAATTTACAGATAAGCCCAAAATTATTCATATTACTGGCAACTTTATGTTTAATTTAGTCTTTAAATTTTTGCAATGCATTTCTTTTTACTGGACGTAATATTAACGACTGTAAAGTCAATAAATACTTTCATTGTATTTCCTGTGTAAAACAAACTTGTTGCTTCAATATGAGTCTTCAATGGATAATGACTTTGAGCTTGACTAAATTTGTTGTTGCGTTGTGTCATATAGATACAATATGATAAATTTTGTTCATATTCCTGTTAAATCCTGTATGCACTGGTTGTGGTCCCTTTTGCAAGGATTACTGCAGCTACATTGCAAGAGTTGCGTGGAGGAAATTAGCTTGTGACTCTAAAAAAGCCTTTCTTGCTTAAATAGCCAGTCTGTGTTGTCATGTGTGGAGTCTTTCGACTTCTTTTTGACAATTCTGCATAGTTTATATAGGGTTTATATCAGGTGAGGTTGCTGACCAGTCATGCACAGTATCGTCAGTCATTAAACCAAGTAACACAAAAAATGCAGCATTTTCCAATGAGGTTTCCTTCACAATCCCCTTAAGGCTGCAGCAGTTAATTCTGTTGTTTGCTTATATGTTTAAACCAAATACATTTTCCCTTCCTTTAAACTTCCAAAAAGTTTAGGCGCTGTAGTCTGTGAACAGATAGTTTCTTAAACAGTTACATGTTACCATTCCACCCTTATTTCAATGATAGTTGTTAGATCACCAGTTTTCTTCATGATTATTGGCCAGCAGGGCATAACGTTTCTGTTATAAAAAAATAAAATGTTTTTTTCTTTATTGGTAATGTATAATATTCTTCTTTCCTCACGAAAATGCATTTGGGTTTGTATTAGCTGTAAGCCGTATAAATAGATAAAAAAAATATTACCACTCTTTGAAAAATATATTTATTTAAATAAAATTTCGAATTTGAGTGTCTTCTAATCACATTAAATACCGCTTGAGGGGAAAAAAAAAACAAAAAACAAAAGACCTACAGATTAAGATCCACTCGGCTCTATTGAACTCCTAGCTTATGAAGAGCTCAGAGTACACGGTTATGAAAACATACATTTCAATAGTTTTCGTAACGTTTCAATTTGACGTTCTGGCTACGTCACAGTTTCTAAGCAGGTGGTTGAAGCACATCTCGCGAGCGCTGGAATGTGACGGCTTGGAGTCAGGTAACCATGGAGACATTTGCCGAGTTAGCTAAACAGCTATTTGTCTGTGTACTGCTCTGACTTGCTAGCTATCGTATTTTGAGATATTAAACATTTACGTACCCTTATTTGTATTGCTTGATACGATTCGACCTTCAGAAACAGACGAACTATAAACGAAGAATTTATTATGAGCAAATTCTTTGGGTGCATTTGGCTGATGTGACGTGTCATTGAGATGTTCAAGAACAATTACCAGGTATTTGTTAGGCTTACATAAGTCACAGTTTGTTTGGTATTTAAATGTTTTCAAGTTATATTATTATTATTATTATTATTATTATTATTATTATTATTATTATTATTATTATTATTATTATTATTATTATTATTAAGTAGTAGTTGAAGAAAAGGAGAAGGAGGAGGAAATAATGAATTCCTTCTATTTGTTGCAGGGGGGAGCTGTGTTTGATCTCTTCAGTGGACAAGGAAAGGACCCTGTAGCCAAATGGAAGCTTTGTGGGGGACCTTCGGCTATACATAAAGTGAGGTTTACAAGCAAGCTTCTATTTCTGCTTTTTTATTTACACCACAATCAATTTTAACAGGCCTATGTGTCCTCAAAGTCACGCTATTGTCGCATCCACACTACCGGGTTGCAGAAGCCATTCATGCAATATATGGTACAGTCTAATGTAGCATAGTGGAACAAAATACATCAGTGAGCACTATGCTTAGAAAAACCCCCAAAAATGTTATACAACAGCTCAGTAACATACTGTTCACTGCATAAGTGCCATATGGTGTCATCCTGATAAATCAGATCAGATGTTTGCTACACAGTTTTTGTGGAGGTCAGTTGCTTTTTTCATACAGAGCTGACAAATAATCTTACCTTCATTACAATAGACGCCAAGCAATACTGCCAACTAAACACTTTTTACAGCTGGAATTGATCTTGACACATAGACTTTATAGCTGAAGCCTCTTATATATGCTCCCATAAAAACCATTTGTTATCCCCTAGGGACATTTACACAACAGGTATACAGTCATACACGGAAAGGCCCCAGACTTAGTAAGACCTCTTCTGAATTATGTTCTCTCTTAGGAGTATAATAAAGAAGTTAAAGGATTTGTTTACTGTCTCGAGGGAAGCAGCCACACTGTAAAAATGCAAATGCCGAAGAATGCTAAGATGTCTCGTAAGTCAATATCATTCTTTTCATACATCCATCTGTAACATTATTTTTGTTTGGCTTTTAAATTTGCATGGTAATTAAAACTTTGTTGCTTTGTCGCAGTTGGGCTTATTCAACGATTTTTGATCATTCAAGTAAATATTTCAGAGCGGCATGACTTTTCTACTGAGCTTGTGTAAGTATATGTGAGTTTGAAATAATGTTTGTGTATAATACAACCTTCAAAATTCTTTTTAGAAGAAGAATGTTTCAGGTAAAGGGTAACTTAATTTAAATAAAATAAAATATCAAAATTCATTTCAGTTATTCAGTTGGGTTCACATGTTATAGTTTCATTATATATGGAATTATATCTTTGAAGCATCTACATGCTACATCTACAGCATCTAATTTTGATGATTATAGTTGACAACTAAAATTCTATTTCTTAGAAAATTACAATATATTATGCAATTAAAAACTTTTAATGCAGAAATGTTGGTCGTCTGAAAAGTGTGATCATGTATTGGACTGATAAGCACAAAATACGCAGGCTCTTCTTGCTTTGCAGTGTGGCATGAAGAGGATTGACTTTGGATCTGATAAAACACAGTAGACCAATACCAGCAGATCAGATAGCTCCCCAAATATTCAATATCTGTAGAAACTTCCCACTGTATTTGATGAAACTTGGATTCTGTTCTCGCTACACCTCCTACAGACTCTTAGACTTTAATTTCTAAATTAAATGGAAAAATGTACTTCAAAATATTTATCCGGAATAGTGCAGTCATTCCTTAGCGTAGGAATGACTTAACCACAGACATCTTTTGATGTCTGTGGTTTAGGAGTGGCTTTGAAACTAGGACTAGAACAGTTGTAGCCTATGTCCTGGATCTGTCTGTGTGTTGTGACTTTTAAAGGGCCAAGTCTGGCTACTTGAGAATTTCCACAAAATTTGTTGCTTCACAATCCTCTCAAATGTTGGTTATCCCTGTTCTATGTGCACCTTTTTCTAATGAACTGTTTCCTTCCACTCAACCTTCCACACATATGCCTTGATAGTAATGACCTTTTTGGCTTACTTTTCTTATTTGATGTGTCAGCGGCTTTCTGCTGGACCACCAGAGACATTGTGTCCACAATCTTCCTATGATCGGAAGACTGTGGACATTATGGTCCTTACATAATATTTCTAAGTTCAGATTTTTTTAAATTATTATTATTGCTTGGTATTTTTGGAAAACAAAATTTTGGTTTGTCTAACTGTAAGACATTATCATCAAAGTGAACAAAAAAATGCTCACTCTATGTGTAGTTATTCGATATAACATAAATAAATACAGTAAATAAACTTTTTAATGAAATTCCTATTGACTGAGATGTACCTGTAGCCCTAGAGAGGACCAAGACAGCTGCTCTATTAAGGTGAAGACATCTTTAAGAAGTCACATTAGATAACAATAAAGCTTAACATTTGTATAATCAGAATATCCTAGTGACACAGTTGCAGCAGGTGATAATTTATGTGCTGTTGTGTTATCTGCTTTAAACAGGATAACGGATTTACAGCACCTTAAAAGAAGACTTTGCTTTTCAACAGTGCATAAAGAGTTGTCTGTCACACTTTTGCACGCAAAGATACCTTTCACAGAGCTGAAGCGGAATACTGTGAGTATGTAATTCATGCTTTATGCATTCATTATGAATTTTTAAAAGCACTTTTGGCTATGTACTTTTTAAAATCTTTTTTCATGTTTAAATGTAAGCTGAACTGTATCACTGAAAACCTAAAATTATGTTGTATCTGTTGTCTCAGTGGTCTACTTTATGCATCGACCTTGAATCTTTTGCCAGTGGATTCTTCAAGGGATTTTCGACTCTGGATGGCATCACTTTGTTTGCTACCTGTAAAGTTCGGAGGATCTTCACTATGAGAACAGACCCTAAAATCATGTCAGGTGATACTGATGTGTTTGGTTATTGGTTACAAGTTATCTCGCTTTATCAGCTAGCTCTAATGCCATCTGGATATCTGGTTATTTGACTAACTGCTGTTCACTGAAGGAGTCCAGTGTTCCCAGCTTGAAGCATTGTTTCAGTGAGTGTGTGTATACACACACATCTTGTGTATTTATGGTGAAGTATAAGAATAGATTTGGAAACAGTTTGCTGTTTTTGTTGTGATGGTTTGCTGAAAGGTTATTGGTAGATTTAGTGAAAATGCACAATTGTACCAGCTGCAAAGATGTGGCTGGCCAGTACTTTTTTACACCACGCCACTAATTTGTTTTTTTGTGACATGATAATATGTCACAATGATATATTTTGGCCTGTTTTGCCAAAAATATCCCCACATTTTGTTAGAATTTTTCAGACATTGCATATTTTTTCTATTGCAGACACATTTCTTAATGGGGCTTGTCTCATGGAGATGATCCCTTGCAGTTTCTGGTACCCTTCAGATGTGAACCAAATTACTCACGTGCTGAACTATGAGAATTTGCAGACGGCCGAAGTGAAGTCTGATCCTCTTAGCTCAGCCTCTGGTAAGTAAGACAAAACCCCAGAATTGAAATGAGTCAGTGCAAAAGCAAAAGCTCTAAAACAATCCATTTCAATTAAAAATGACATTAGGTTATTTAACAGGACAAAAAAACACAATAGAACAGATTATGCTCATCGTTATAGTTTTATACGCTTTTGTGGTGGACTTTTCCTGCTCATTCAGTGGTACTAGGCAGTTGGCTCTGCAGCTGCAGTTTGAGAAGGCCCTTTTATTGTTTCAGCTTGACTTTACCCCATGCACAAAGCAGGTGTAAGTTTTATGTGGAGCTTATATTTCTTCCTGAAATCTTAACCTAAACCTTGTTTTGCTATGAACTGGCGGTGGATGGAGAGGTTGGCCCTTATCTTGAGCATCAGTACCTGACCACATCCACTGCTCTAGTGAAAGAAATCCCTGCTGCCTGAAGAGATTTATTTGAAGGAAAAGGGATGTTATTTCAGAAAAATAGCAATAGTGACGTGCTCAACATCTATAAATAATATGATGAAGGTATTTCCATGATACATCTAACCATCTTATGTAACTGAAATCCTTGGAGCACCATGTGTGCTGCCTTTTGTGGTTATTGGTAGAGAGTTAGTACAAATAGGACAAGTCACCCCGAACAGTATGTGCACAGTCATACCTTTATATACTTCAAATTCATAAGACAAGATATATCAAAGATTGTCAAATTTATTTGCACAGCAACATTCAAGATAGTGCTTAGTTCTTTACAGCAGAATAAACATAGGAAATCACATAAGGTAAGAAATATATTAAAAGAATTATAGCAAAAATAAAGACATCACATGAAATAAATGTTATACATTATGCCAATATAAACACATTAATAGTTCAAGTGATAAAATGAATTAAGAAAATAATAATCTTAGACATAGATGGAGAAGCTGTGACTCCTTTACACACAATAAACAGTTGTGTAAAGCAGTCAACAGTTTTGCACATCTCAGATTTTAAGGCATGTCTTGTACTTGATTTTGCTCCTACAAAGTTGATCCAAAAATGTAGAACTATGGCCTAGTAGAAAACCATTATTTGATTCAGGTGTGATGAGTCAGGGAAAAATCTAAAAATAATAGCCTGGTTTAGTAATTGACTTCAATGGGATGTTAAAACATATGTCAACACCTTGAGCCTCGTTGAGTTAAGACAAGCGCTACAGTTAAGTCCAAAATTATTAAAACCCTTACAATTATTAAAAACATTACATGATTTACATGTAATGTAATCTTTTAATTTTGTCAACATTCTTCTTTAGACAAGAAGTAATATTTGAATTACTTAAAATATGACTTTACTATTTGAAGTAATATTACTCTAACGTAAGACGTTCAGCTCATTACCAAAGATAAACCATCAAAATACAAGTTGGAACATGAAAAAATATGGGTGCTAATTATAACAAGGGTTTTCTGTGATGGCATTAATTATTTTTTTATTGATTTTTGAGAAGGATATGAAGAGGTTTTTTTTTGACATTTTACAAATTTTATATATTATAAGACAATGTAAATAAAAACTCCTAAAATGTTTTTTTTTAATTAATTTTCCATGTTATATTGTTTTGTTATCTTTTGAGAAATTTATTTGTTCTGTCGACAAGCATGTATTAATTGAATGAAAATAGATAATAAACTAGATAGGTGTATACACAATTTTGGTTTAACGATAGTAATCTCTGTCCTTGTGTTTTTTAATTAAAAAACAATGACTTTTTTCTTGTTTGCCTTAACCTGGAAGAAATTCTGACCCATCCAGTTAAAGGTGCTTAGAGACTGTAAAAGACAATTTTCATTTGGTGACAAAAATATTAGAGTAAATAAAGAAATATAAGTCAGCGGTACACATAAAGATGTTGGATAATAGAAATCCTATTATGAAGATGTAATTTTGTTTTGTTTCAAATTTCTAATTGGAATTTAGGAAGTAGTCCAAGTATAAAATAAAGTTGTCAAACTTTAGGACCTTTACATTTTCTGAACCACATGACTGGCATATATCTAGGGGAGATGGCAAAGATGTTGCTTTGAAAAAAACATTCCAATGATGTCAGTTTATGTCATTAGAGTAAAGCTGATCGTTAATGCATTTATATAGAAAATTGCATGTTTATAATAACACTGATCATAACCATTTTGCTTTTTCTTGTTTGAAATTCCTTTATTTCTCATTTTTGTGTTTATTTGGGTCTTACCTGCTCTCGAGAAGCTGCAATTATCTCCTCATACCGAAAGACATGCACCAGTAATCCAGTTCTGTTGCCTTCGTGGCCTTTTTTATCAACGTATATTTATTTGTCCTGACAGCTGTCCAAGTCATGTTGAATCAAGCAGTATTGCCCTTAGATGAGAGCAGTAACCACACACGGGAAAAATCTTTTCATAATTAGCATCTACGTTATTAACACAACATACCTAATCATAATTAAAACGATTGCTATTAAAGTAGGCGTCCAATTTAACTGGGACAGAGTTGTTTGTTGAATGCATTTCCTTCAGTACCCAAACTGTCAAAAACTGTTACAAGGAAGGCTACGTTTTTTTTTTTTTTGTTTTTCTTTGTCATGCGACAACAAACAATGCCAGTTTATCTCAGTCCTACACCAAAGACTCTTTGTTGCGCTGAAGGTCAATGAATTTTCACAGATCCAAATCACTGTTGAAACTACTTCTCCAGAGCCAGTTATCATACCTATATCTTATTGTAATCCTTTCTGTTATCCCATTCTTTATGGGCTTTTGCAGATTTGAAGCACACTGAAATTTATTCACACAACAGGTACAGCTCAGTGTGTTCCATCTGCTGTAGCAGACAAGTGTGATTTCCTTTTTCCTTCTTAGAACATCCAGCTAAGCTCGGTCGGTATCATGTTGTCGATCATGTTTGTCTTGAGGACTGAAAGTGTTTGCTCGGCGCTTTGATGAGGATCAGATAGAACGTGTGTTTTGCTGTTAGCTTCAGCAGAGGTGGTCCTGATTAGCCCTGGCACAGATACAGCAAGGTCAGGTTGATGCCATATCAGAACAACTCCCACTTCAGCCCATTATTTTCACATGATGAAATGGCACTGATAGCCAGAAACACATTTTTCAACTCTATTAGATAAACTCCAGTTTAACTGAAATCCAGTTATTAGGTGTTTATGTATCTTTATGCATAAGTGCTATTTAATAGAGATATTAGTTGATTAAGACAGGATCATCCGTATCATGAAATGCTTAAAGTTTATCATTGGGTAGTTTACAAAGTCTTGCATCCTAAAACATATTGCTGTATATAAGCTAAACATGTCTGTTTTAAAAGTTTTTTTTTCTTCAGTCACAGTGAAAAAGAAACTTTTAATAGGCCTTGTTACCAGACAAAACACTGCTTCTCTCTGACCTTAAATAGACCGTTCTGTGCACCAATGATATGTGGAAATTTCTTCCTTTTTGCAGTACCTGATCAGTCTTCCACTGCCATATCAACTAGTTATCGGAGAACCAAGCCCCAGGGTGTTTTACAGACAGCCGCGGGCTCCAGAGTTTCTTCAGCATCTCCAAATATTGGAAGAACAAGCATGGCAAACTTGGACAGAATGGTGAGAAGTGTTTACATTATTGTAATCTATCTCATCCCAGAGGAAAGTGGACTTAAAGCACATTGCTAAAATAGCTAAGGTTCTCTTTGTGCTCTCAAAACAGCTGCGGCCCTAGAGGCATATACTTCAGAAACCCTCTTAGGATGCTCAATTGTACAAACACCCAGCATATAGTTCCTTAAAAATCTGTTCTGTATAATCTGAGGGCTGGATTAGTGTCGCTTTTTCACCACTTAACCCACCCCTTACAAAGCTCTGTTGGAATAAAATGTGGAATTGTTGAATACTTTAAAATGTTCAGACTATTTCAGAAACATTATTCAGATGAAAGAGAGAACACTGTGGAGAAACTTGTTGTCATGTTAATTCAATTTGGAACAATGTTAAGCCAAGCAGTAATATCAAGCATCAACTTGTCTGCTTTCAATCAATTTTTTCCATCTGAATATTACTTAGAATACAAGACTAATGTTTTTCAATCATCTTCACACATAGTATCCCTGTTTAAATCTAACCCACAGTTGTATGCTGACTATTTGTACACCCTGATTTTAAGGGAGATCGATCACATCCAACTTCTGTTACTTCAAGATAGGGTTTAGAGATTTCTATTGTTATTCTGGTAGTTAACAGACACAGTGTTCTTTGTGGTCAGCTTGTGAAAGTTCAGTCAGACATTGTTTGTCTAAATAATTTGGAAACCAAAAGAAGCTCATCTGGGCCAACTTCCGGTTAAAATGATTTGTCTTTAAACTATAATAATTGCAATCCTAATAGTTCTATTATCTTTACATGCATTTTTTATGCATGTAAAGATACACAACCTAAAAACATAACACTCTTGTGTTTCCTGTTAATATATTGGATACCCCAGCATATACAATGTGAGCTGCATCTAATCCAAGCTACCATGGATATTTTAAACCTGCATAAAACTCCTAAGGTATTGTACATATCAAAAACCAAATTTGCCATTACTACAACATTTAAGTGCTGCTGAAACGTTACAAGATCTCACTGTATTCCATGCATGCCAGGAAAGCTGTTTCCAGGAATGTAGAATCACTCAGTTTGGCCTGTCGAATGCTTGGAGTAGCTAATATCAGCAGACTTGACTCTGTCTATTTGGTAATTCATTTGATAAGTGTTTCACTGCTTGTGGGCACACAGTGATTGTGTAAAGTGATAAAAAAAAATACTGTTCAACCCATGTAAAAAATGTTTTTAGATATGTCACCATATGTGGCAAATTAAGAAATAATGTAGCATAATCTTAAGTTTCAGTCCAAACTTTGTGCATATTTGAGTGTTCTCAAATATGCACAAAGACTCTTTTCTTCTGGATTTCAAGAATGACTTGCTGCCACGAGAAAGTCCTTCCATTTTTAAAAAGACTGTATGTTGTGGCCATGTCTATTAGAGTTATAAGTAGTGTTTCAAGCACTTTGTAGATTAGTAATTCTAACTACTCAGACTAACCTTCACTGTAAAACATGTCACAGAGTCTCGAACCACCCAGACCCCTTCAGAAGGGAATAACCTTCTCTGGGCAGCTTTTAGTAGGCATTAAACATGTAATATGGTTAATTGCCTGCATTTTTGCATAAGGCTTTGCACAAATCGATGTTGAGCTTTGTGAATTATCTGTGTCATTGGAGTACAAAAATGTAGGAAAATTGTGTTATTGAGCCTGTATGTACCTTTTGATATTGTACCACAGGTTTCTCCATCATGTAGACTGAATCAAAAGGAGCCCACTGAGAGCCAGCATGTTACCATGCTTGGTGAGCATTTCTTCCAGGGTCAACAGTCCCTTACTACAGTAAAAGGTAAATCTGAGTATATATCAAACAGTTTTTTCTTTTTTATTGTGTGAATATTTTCAACAATTTTGAATGCCCTTGTTCTGCTATTTCATCTATCAAAATATCTGTTTTTTTCCTTTGTGAGCCTTGTTGTGTACTATCTCAAAATAACAACTCAGGATACAACAGTCAATACACAATGATGTTTGTAACACAAAAATGGAGAGAATCTAGATCTGTCAGGGTACAGTTGGTCGTCAATGAAAAAAATAAGAAAAAATCATGAAAGGTTTCACATGGTCCTTGAAAAATATGTATACCCCAGGAGAAAAAGAAATAGTTATTGATGTCACTGCTGCCACATCTTCAGTAGGCCATAATGATGTTGGATTTGCTGATACCTATAATTTACTTATCCTTAGTAATTTATCCAGAGTCTCAAATGAATGTCTTCTTACCCTGGCTAAAGTTTGATATGTCCCCGATTAACAAAAGCAAGACTTTGCATTTGATTATAGGTTAACTTTGGTGCTTAGTTATCTTTTTCGAATATTTAAACAGGTAGTAAAATATATTACCTTTATTATTTCATGGCAGGATCTTTTGCTGCAGTCAGGGTCGTAAGTGTTCTCTGTACTTCACAACATAAGACTTGATTTGACTTGCCAAAAAGCTCCAGTTTTGTCATTTTAGTTTAAAGAATATACCCCAGAAACTTTGGGCCTTTTCAACATGTGTAATAGCAAATGGCATAAAGATGTCTTTTACATGCACAAATCACCATATTTTTATACCATAAAAAAATATTGTCTTCATCCTCTGTATTAAAGAAACCTTTCCATAAAGCTTAATCACCTTTCAAGCGTACTTGAAATGTACATTTTTACCATTTTTAAATATATATATGCCAGCTTTTTCTCTCTAAGCATTATTTGAAATACTTGCCTTCAATACAAAAGCCCACAGTAAAATTGCTAAGATAAATAAAAAGCTGTATAGAAGGCAATGAGTTAAGGAGTCCTCTACAGATAACAAATTTATTTATACTATTTTAGGCTAATTAAAGAGGGAAATAAAGCATTGTTTCAATAAGCTCTAATGATACCAACAAGTTTGTCCATATTTATATATATAGTAAAGCTGTGGACTGGTCATTGAAAAAGAAAATCTGAGGATGAACCCATTCCCTGTCATTGTTGGAGAGCGCACGTACACCCTTGACATATCTACAGTAATAGAATGAATGTAAAAATATTAAAAGAAAGTGTCACTGACTTTGCCACTGCTAGGAATCTAGATAACTTTGGCTCATTACATGGCATCTCCTGTGGCAGAGAATCTTTCTAAGAAAATGATTCAGCTTCTTCCATGCTGAATTTTAGAAGTTCAGTTTTACTTACAGGGCAACAAAAATAAACCCTGCAGAGTATGAAGTCTCTCGAGCATCCAATAACAGCCTTTATGATTGGTAATACACTATCCTTTCAGCACGACTGAATGCAAAATCTGGCTGATTAAAATTCCTTAATTCAGCCGAACATAATGTAACTGGATATATTCTTTTTGCAATGAATGAATGTAAGAAGCTCAGTTGCCGAAATGCCTTCATTATTAGGGATTTCACGGTGCATAATCAGTTCACAGTAATGCTTCTGGCAGGCTTTAATAACGTTGTTTGAATCTATTGTTATAAACCATTTTCTGATGTTCAAATTATTTGTAGGAGAATCTTGCAAATTACAACCCCACCCGCCCAAACAAAGGGTGTTTGGTAAGCAGGGATCCAAGAAGTTACGGATCCTGAGTGCTGGAAGAGAGAGGGTATCGTCAGGTACATTATATACACATATCAGCGTATTGTGTTGTGTTTTTGTTTGGTTAAGAATGAACTTTTTTGGTTATATCCCCCAGATGCTGAATTTGGTGGTAAAAACAGTGGAAGGAGGGATAATAGCCCCTTTCCATCCAGTCAGCCAGAGAGCAGCCAGCAGCTTCAAACTCAAGAACAAAAGTCACCCAACCTATTAATGGGTAAGGTAAAATAAGAATGACATGAATTTTAAGACAAAGCAAAAGTCACAATATAATAATAAGACAGTGAGGGATGAGAACATAAAACAAAAAAAATATTGATATGCAGGTTGGATGGTTTTGCATGTTCTGATTTTCCTAGACAGCTCCTTTATATTTGAGAAAAATAGTCAGTCCCACTCTTTAGATAATTCATAAATTAGATCACTTCAAAATATTGCATGAATTTTAATGCTTCTATGCTGCATATGTGCTTTTGTTCCCCCTTTTAAATTTTACATAACCCACATCAGGGCCACTTCCATGACCCTCCTCTCTCCAACCTGTGCTCTCTTCCCCACTGCCATCCCCCCACGTAACCCTCATGCGCATACACCCACACTCCCATTGTCCTTGCAAAACGAGTGCATGTGTTCTGAGAGCTCATTTATGGAGGTTTCTCCACAAGCAGTAAGCTCCTTTGGTGCAGCCCTGCCCACAGATGGAAAGTAGTTAGTTCATTAATGGTAATGTGGCACATTAAATAAAAGTCAGAGGGACATCTCCTGGGCCCAGGGTTTGCCACACAGTGGGCAATTAGAGGAAGTGATTATACTGTCGAGAGGTTCAAATGTGCTCACTCATTCAGATTTAGGTGCCTCTGTCTTTTAACTGAGGTTTATCTTGGAGAATAAAGATTCACCGTGTCTTATTTGCACTTACACATTGAAGAAACTTTCATTTAAGCTTGTAAAAGCTTTTTCCCTCTTGATTGTGCATGTAGTGTCTTGCAAAGGTATTCATATACCTTGATCTTGTTTACACTACACCCACAAGCTTCTGGGTAATTTTTAATGATTTTATGTGATAGGCAAATGCAGAGTAGTGACTTTTTTATAAATCCTATTCTATTTACAGAGGGCATTTGGCCCTCTGTACTTTGATAAGTCAAACTCAATACCAACTGTGGAGAGCCTCAGCTCAGATGGAAGACTCTATCAACAGGACAATAATTATTTCACACAATGTTAAAACTGTGCATTACCTTGAACGCACATTCTACATCACATAAAACGGTGGCAGCATCATGCTGTGATGGGGCTTTTATCAACAGGGACATAAAAGTCCCTGCTGAAAAGGGACTGATAAGATGAGATGTGAAAATTGGGGGAGATACTAACGGAAGAAAGCTTATTGGAGGCTGCAAAGGACTTGAGACTGGGGTGGAGGGTCATGAGTCAACAGGAAGAACCTAAACACACAGCCAGAGCAAGAATGGAATGGTTTAGAAGAAAATGTCATACCTGTGCCATTTCAACACATGCATATTCATGTGTTAAAATGGCTCAGTCAAAGTCTGTATCTAAATACAATTGAGAATTTGTGGGAAGAGTTGAAAATTGATGTTCACAGATGTTCCCCATTCAATCTGACTGAGCTTGAGCTTTGTTGGAAGCACAGGCAAAAACGTGCTTGTTGAAATGAAAAAATATTTCTGCAATGCATTGACTTAGTGAGGCCTAATACATACTCAGCACACACCGTAGCTGTAGTTTTATTTATATCTACATGGTTACCTCATTCACAGATTTCTCTAACACATACATGAAAGGAATCTAACATATCATGGCCACAAATGCCAGGAATGAAGGTAGACTTTTCCAGGCAGAGAAATTAATTACAACTATGCTTACTAGTATCAAAGATTGCTAAGTGACTATTATCAATAAAAATAGCATCACACCATCTTGAAGGGGATGTTCTGTTCATAGAGAAATTACTCATCAAAAACAGCTAAGGAGTAAATTAACTTGAACTCAGGATAAATGTGTGTATTTATAATTCTAGATGAGCAGAGCTGCAGCCCTGCCAGTGCAAGTATGGAAGCCGCCTCCTCACCAGTGGAGACTCAACTTCGATCAGGTTTGTCTTTTGACCCGGAGGTCTGGAACAGCCGGGAGAGTTATGAGGGGTCCGAGCCCCAGCTCACTTTGCAGAAGGAGGTGTTCACTTTCTCATCCCAGCCACACTCACCCAAGCGAGGGCAAAGCCAGGGTGACCAGGAGAAGATGGATCTGGGAGACGGTCAGGTCCAGAGCACTGGTGGGGGGCGGCGGCAAGCTCGGCCTGAAGATGACTTTATCGGCAGTGAAAGTGATGAGGTATGTCCGTTTCTTGTGAGCCACAGAATCACAAAGGTTTAATGTGCTTTCTATAATACCAGATAACTAATTACAAGCAGAAGAACATCAGCTTTATGTCACAGAGAATACTATCTTTGACAGCGGCCCTTGCCATTTTTTGCCATGTAACATAGTTGAATTGTTTCTAAGACAAGTGACCCACGTTAAGTCCTACAATATGTTTAAAGTTAAATTAAGTTTACTTTGTTTAAATTTAAGACATTGATATCATCAATTGTGCGTTTATCATTTGAAGTGAAGAGTTTACTGTTGCACATTTCAGTTCAAAAGTCAAAGTTGTTCGTCATCACATCATATGTTAATCACTCTGCTATTTGTGTTAAAGAGCAGGATTTTTTTATGCTAAGCAGGGAAATTAAAACTGTAGAAATAAAATCATGAAGATCTATCTTCAAAGAAATGCTAATTGCTTTTACTTATTTAAAACTTGGTAATAAGTCTGATAATTCACAGTTAAGAACCTTTTTGTTGTGCAGCTGGTCTTTGTCATTAGAATACAGGAGCCGGTTTAACCATACAGAAAAATTCTAGAGCAGACGCATGCACCAGAAATCAAATACTCACAGTCTTTGGTAAACCATTAGTAGGACATTTTAATGCTTCAAATTAACTGAATCTTTTATACTGACCTTTGTGAACTGCAGGTATGACATTTTCTTCCATAAAATTTTTAACTGAACTGACATTTACTTTTAAAATTCCCTTTCTAGTCAGATTTGAGAAGGTTTTTACAATGCCTTGCAAAAGTATTTATTCCCTTTTATTTTTATTGTTTTCCGAGTTTGTCACATTGCAGCCACAAGCTTAAGCATCTTGTATGGGGATTTTATAGAATAGTTCAATACAAATTAATGCATAATTTTGAGACAGGAATAAAAGTGTACATGTTCTCAAAATGTACAATTAAACATTTGAAATGTTGATATTAAGCTCCCCTGAGTAAATCATTTGTGGATTGATCTTTTTCTGTAATTGCAGCTGCAAACCTTTTGAGATATTTCTTTTCCAAACTTCCTTATTTTTTTTCCTATTTCTCTTTGCAAAAAAGGCTTAAGTTGAGTCAGAATATAGATAAAATGTAGTATACAGTTGCAAGTCTTGCCACAGACTCTAAATTTGATTTAGGACTGGAAGTTTCTGGGTTCATTCTAACACATGCTTATGATTTGATTTAAGATTGTGTTTTTGTGAGATGGCGTTACTAAGATTAAAATACACACGGGTGAACACTGCTAACTAATTAGTTGAATTCAGAAGGCAATTACCACGGTTGGATTGGATTTCATTTAGGGGTGTTCGAGTTAAGGGAAGCACTACTTTCTGTTGATTTATTACAAATAAACTAATATTGTGCCTTGCCTTACCTTTAATTATTTGTGAAAAAGGTTAATGGGAAATTAATGCTTTGGTAAGGCACTGTATATCTAATACCCCTGCTTCTAGGTGGAAGTGGCCAGTTATCTTCAAAGCTGTAATTTTACATAATGTATTCAAATAGTCTTCTGTCATATTTATACTTTATGATAAGTTATATATATACATATATTATAATGGAAAGCAAGCTAAAAACAGTATAAATGCAAAGAAAGAGATCAGTATAAGTGTTTGCTTTGTATGTGGGGAAGAATCACATGGTATACTCATGCGCAAACTCACTCTGCACACCCACACACCCTCTCACAAACACACTTACACACCCACATGGAGACAGGTTGTTAGAGGAAAGCATCTTTCTCTCTATGCAATCAAATGATCATGTAGCTCTTCGTTGAATCTGTCTGAACACTTCAAAAGAAAAAGAGCACTTCAAAAGAAACAAACACCGCTGTACGAGTGGACACCCTGAGGTTTTCAAAATACAGTATCGTGTTTCATATGTAATTGTTTTTATCTGCTGCTGTTTTTGTATTATTGATGCATTTATTATTGCAGAAAACACGCCATAAACATCTAAAAAACCACGAACAATGCCTTTGAAATCCTAATTGATTTAGAAAGTCACTGCTACTTCATCCGTCATTGTAAAACTTTGTGTCAGTTATAATAATTTCCCACAAGAACATTTAAACACATTTGTTCTCTGTGATGATCATTAGCACAATCAAAAAATTATGAATATTTCCCAATGAAATTGGACAAACTAAGTGTTTCACATGCATTTAATACTAAAATATTCTTTAATATTGTTTCAAGTCTGTGTGTTTAAATTTAAAATTTGTACAGCTGGCAAAATATAAATCAAAATAATTGTACAGGCGCCAAAATTTTGGAGTACTGTCTTGCAACTAGAACTTTTAATAAAACTAATAAAACCTCTCTGGATTGGACATATTATAAGTAATATAACTGATAGCCTGTTTTGCGGGCTTTTGTTTGCTCAGTCAGTTAGCTTTGTTACAGACATGTAAGTGAAACAGTGTTGCTTTTAATGTAAGAAAGTAAAAACCCAACATTTCTCTCATGCACTCAGAAACCTTGCTATATTGGTCTAAGTACCTTTCAGTCCTACTCATCTAGTAATTCACATGCAACCTTCCTGAGCTTCACTGATGGCTACATAAGCATCTGTGAGTGAGACATAAGAGGATCTTGATAAAGTCATGTAAAGGAGATTTGTTAAGACCAGAATAAGAACAACACTGACAATTCTGTGGAGCCGGTTAAAGAAAACGTTGAAGTATTTTGACAATTAAATTTTGGTAAAACCACAAATTTAGAAGTTATACAGAAGAAAATTAGATAACTACTTGGGACTATTTTTTGCTTATAGTGATCATGATTTGGTGAAACTTGTAATAATATACACTGTAAGTAATTCAAGATAGATGTGTTCTTAAAAATCTTCTGGCAAAAAAATGACTTAGGCTGTTATTTTAGAAAGGTGATAATACACAGAGTTGTACACCATATGAACTTTATGTTGTTTTTGACCAATAGCTTTACGTTTAGTGACTAATGTTTTAAATTTCCAGGCTAAAGATGTTCAGAGTTACTAATTTATTAATGCCAAAGCTTTTCACAAAACAAAGGTTTACATTTGTAGTTAGTGCTTTGCACATTTCAATATAATGTGGGTACAGATGTTGACAGAACATAATATTTCAGTCTCTGATTTTTTTCAGTTTTCACTATGTGCATCTGATCAATTTTGAATTGAACATTTTACATTGTGTTTTGTATGTTGGAGTTTTTAGATATTTTATTTTCTGAAGTTTGTTTTTCCTGTTTATTTTTCTTTCATTTTCTACTATGCCTTAGTTTTTCTAGTCCTATTGTTTGTTTGCTATGACTTCCATTGGTATACTTTTCATTTTGTCTCTTTCAGTCAGTGTTATGGTGCAGTTGTAATAAAATGTATTTACTCTTGTTATTCTGCTTTCTGGGTTCCTGAACTTTCCGTTGTTATATGCAAGTGTCCTGGTACTTCGGTCCTGTTAGTTTGGAGGAGATATAAGGCAGCTGATAATGCTTATTTGACTTCCAGCAGTGATCTCCGCTTGTTAGTCCTGGGTTTTGGTCATCCACTTTTTGCATCGTCTTTGAAAAGGAAGATTGTTTGTTTTATAACAAGAACAGGCATAAAAGTTTAACACAATCATAATTCTCACATTTCAAAACCAATAAGAAGTGAGTACTTGTAACTTCATAAATAGAAAAATCAGACACCCTTTACTATATCTTCCAGCAAACACAGTTTCTGAAAAGGCTGTCCTCTAACTAAACTTTATTTCTAATCATCAAAAAGCCAACTTGGGTAAAACGTGGGTAAAACACGTTTTACCCACAGCTGTATGTTTTCATAGGAATCCACACACTGTCAACAATATTAACTGAGACAAATATTCTTTCCTGTAATACTGCAAGCAACTGTGTTGTTACCCTGTCAATAACAGTATGTTTATCCATCCAACAGAGGTCAGCCTGATTTTGATTTTTATTAATTTGTCGGTTGCTCTTTTCTGAACTTGGAGCATTATTATCTTTCAAAGTGTTGCATCAGGTTCATGCAACTCTCTTGAGCAGACATTGGTTTTTAAACAGAGAGAAATATTAAAAGCAGAACAAAGCAACAAACTTTCCGCATATGAAACACTTTGAAATATATCAGAAACAATGGGCCAAGGTAAAGTTTGTTATAATTTCAGCGGAAAGCAGTTGTTTTGATGTAAAAATACCTCCAACAATGGACAGCGGAGCAGCTCAGTAAAGCGCATTCATACTTGCAGACACGCCCATATCCGGCCTTTCAATAATACATGTATTTCATTGTTTATTCACCTGAACTTATGAAAATGATAAAGCAAAGAAAGAGAGTAGAGAAAATAATATGTGGAACCACTGAGCGTCAAACCTCCAGGGGCTTATGGTAACATTTCACCCTAAACAATCCTAAGAGATGAAGGACAATAGAAGGAAGCGATATAGTGCTGAAGTTACACTAGGAGGACTTAATTTGAGAAAAATAATGCCTATACAATGAGTGTAATAAATGTGCATATGCTAGCAATCAGTCTAAATGCATGCAATAGCTGTGACTCCCTGTTTTCGGAAGAACTTGCTAAAGCTGGAGAGAAAAATGAGAGGACACATAATTAGAGAAACATTGGTTTTAGGCTGGGAATTCTCAGTATCCCTGAAAACATGGTTTATTAAAATATAAATAGAATTTGATGCATCTATTCATCAAGTTAGGATATTAAATCAATGTCAGTTTGTAACCAATAGTGCAGAATAACACTAAATTAATGCTCCACAGAAAATCTATGCTTTCGATATGAAACATTCATGCAGTGTAAGCTTGAACAGTGTGCCTCATGTGTGTAGCTTGCTCCTTCGAGAACGACGGAAGCTGTTGTCAGCTTTGTCTCACAACCCTTGCAATAGATTTTTTTTGTGGCGACCCAGTTGTATATTGAGAAAAAACTGTCAATAGAAGGGAGAGAAATTTTCCATAACTCTTTCTGCATATTTACTGAGCGTTTGTCCAAATAAAGCATCTGTATTTAACATTTGTTGGCCTTGAATGAGTTAAAGAGTACATGCTAACCTCTGTTGCTACATATCTGTACAAACAATGCATGCTTGTCTTTAGTGTACAGTTGTACAGTGGTCAACCGATCTAGATAACATTTTTTGAGGAAATTTATGTCAGATTTTTAATATCCTTTTCTTATGCTGTGAAAGTGGGTCACATTTTGAGTTCTGTGCTGTTAATTCAGCTGCCATCCCCCAGTAAAGGAGCAAGTCTCAAACTTTTTAGCATCATGCATCTTTGAAGCTTGCTGGGATAACTTTTGGTATTCAAAATTGTGGTTTCTATGAGTTTTCCTTCAGTGCAGAAAAGAACCACGGATTGCCTTTATAATATCCAGTCTCCTATACTGCACAAGTTGGCACAGATCTATAGCTGGAGTGTTGAGAGCTAACTCTAAATCTCATAGTTTCACAGATTAGCACATCTAAGCCTTTTGAAATGTGATATCAGCTTAAAAGAATTCTTGAAGCGTGTTTGTAATTGTATTTATTTTTTTGCATATTAATGAACACAGGATTTGTTGAAAGGTCTGAAACATTGAATGTGTTACCACGAGTACAAAACCTTATTGGTGTCAGTTGTATGAATCCAAATTAGTGGATGCCTGATCCAGTCTCAGAACTATCGACACATTTATATGAAAACCATTAAACTTTTTCTAGCATGCTGGTGTAGAAGGAAAGAGAAATGGAGTAGGACTTATCCTGTAGGAGGAGTTTGTTAGGAATATTCTGGAAGTGAAAGGGGTGTCAGCTGGGCTGATGAGACTTAAGCTCAAAATTGAAGGTATGATTATTAATGTTGTTAGTGGTTATGCCCTACAGGTATGATGTGTATAAGAAGAGAAGCAGAAATTTTAGAGTGATCTAGAGTGATGCAAAGTTGAGAGAATGGTGATTGGTGCAGACTTTACCCAACATGTTAAAGGGAACAAAGGTGATGAGGAAGTGATGGACATGTTTGGTATACAGGATTTCTTAAAACCCTGTATACCAAACACCTCATAAAATCCTATTCTCTTGCTCAATACACATAAATTCCTGGTTCTTCAAAAATAAAGGCACTTCCTTTTTAATGAATTCAGAAACAGTGGAGAAAAAAAGTATTTAGTCTGTCACCAATTGTGCAAGTTCTCCCAGTTATGCAAGGTAGACATCAACTATGAGAGACAAAATGAGAAAAAAAATTCTGAAAATCACATTGTCTGATTTTTAAATAATTTATTTGAAAATAAGGATGGAAAGCAAGTATTTGGTCACCGATAAACAAGCAAGATTTCTGGCTGTCACAGACCTGTAACTTCTTCCTCAAGAGGCTCCTCTGTCCTCCACTCATTACCTGTATCAATGGCACCTGTTTGAACTCGTTAACAGTATAAAATACACCTGTCCACAACCTCAAACAGTCACACTCCAGGTTCCACTATGGTGAAGACCAAAGAGCTGTCGAAGGACAACAGAAACAGAATTGTAGAGCTGCACCAGGCTGGGAAGACTGAATCCGCAATAGGCAAGCAGCTTGGTGTGAAGAAAT
>CAEGAE010090712.1:0-119472 GCA_903067095.1 Girardinus metallicus | reverse complement strand
TGTGTGTGTGAGTTTCTAGTAGTGTGTGAGAGACAAAACATAGTTTTTGTCCTAAACGGCCCCTCATATTTGACATCTGCATTCATCGCACACAGAAACATCTACCAGCTCTGTAACGTCATGATGCTCTTTGCCACCCATTTGTTGCGACCGGGATGATATGAAATTTATTTTCCAGTATTTTCAGTAAAGCTACGCATCTAAACTGTACCAGTTTTGTCCAGAGGAAAGGGCCAAAACTCCAGTAAGCTGTTTTGAGAAACTTCTGGAAAGATATCCAAAATAAGCCATTAAGTTTAAAGGGGTGTTGTATAAAATATTGAGAAAGTAGGTGTATGCTACTAAGTTTAAAACAGTATTTTAAATTATTTTGACACTAAGAATAAATACATTGTGGTGGTAATCTCAACTGAATATAATTTAAAGAGAAGGACTGTTTTCAGTTAACTATTTTCAAACTTTAGGTTTGGTAATATTTTCTAATCCTCCAACTGACAATTGACCTTTGTGAGAGTGATTACATCACCCAGTCAACAGAGGTTCCCAACACCTGCCTACCATGATGTCCAGTGTGACACATGCAGAAGGAAAAGCAAAACAGCTGTAGGAAATGCAATTTATTTGCAATTTTTTAATAACATCATTCCTCAGATAAAAATGCAATGTTACAGGAATATACATCAGATATTAATTTAAAACTTGCTTCAAGGGACCATACAGTCTAAATATACTTTTTCCTTTTTTATTTACTGGTAGCGTGCGTTATAAGCAAGACAGACTCTGTCACCAATGACAGACTGACAAGTTACAGATACAAACTGTACATAATGTATTTACAAATCAACTTTTTTTATGTATTTTTTTTTTTTTACTTTAATTTTTATGGAAAATAGGAGTAGAAAAAGTGATTGAATTAATATTCTGATTTATTTAATTTGTATTCTTTCCCTTTCTAATACCTAAATTAAATTGACAGAATAATAAAAAAAGAATTTATCTTTAGAAAAAAAGAAAGAGAAGAAGAAAATAAGGGTGTGTAAACTAAGACACCATGCAGTCATCGCTAAGAGACCAAATGACAATGTAAGGAAACTAAAATATGTTGGGCCAGTGTCACTTTGCAAAATTGGTATCAATGAAATCCCACCTGCTGTGGAGGGGGAGTGGCTTATGTTTAAGAACTACAAAAATGGCCACCTGCCTCCAACGCTACCAAGCACAATAACATACTCTAATTCATTATTTAGACCATAAATAGTGCTGTTAATATCACATTTAACAGTAGCGCCTTTGCTAACATTACAACAATTGGTCTCGGTGTGATCACCTGCCTCCGAAAGAAAATGGAGCGATGAGAAACATCTTTCAGATGAATAAAAACAAACTGCTCAGTCCTATCAGTAATGGCCCTTTAACACTTTGCATGAGTAGTAACTGAAGACACAAATAGGACCATAAGACACTGCTGATGACAGGAGAGCAGACCCACGCACCTCAGGCATTCACTCGGGTGATGAAGGAATGAAAAAGAGCTTTCCTTAACCTTTACCTTATATGGAGCTGTGGATCTCATACTGCTAACGACGACTAGATGAAAACACTGATAAAGCTGCGTCACATAGACACACAAGGCCTATATGTACCTAACTCTTTGTGGTCTAAAAAGAGAAACCTGCAGAGACCTTAGTGACATGTGGGGGCTAAGATAATTGGCTATGAAATACTGTTCTTTCACTCCATTGTCTCACCCTAAACATTTCCAGTAAGATCATAACTGTCTCCTACATTCAAGGGATACTTCTGTGGATTTTTAAAATATTTTTTAGTGCAACATAAAGTAGCTCTTGTGTGTAAAATCAGCAGTAAGAGACAAAATACAAGCAGAAACATTCAATTCTAATGAGGATGAGAACTGCTGCTGCTTTGCAAAGCTGCTCCTATGTCTCTAGGGTTTAACGCACCGATTTGCATTACACATACATTGTATTTTATTCAGTAACATAAATGAAAGAGGGTTTGGATGTAATTTCTTCTTTTTTAAAAAAGCAATGTTTGTGCCATGTTTGTGGGGTTTCCAAGATTTTGGGGTTTACTCTGTTTGCATAAGCATAAAAAAATACAAACAAATCAAAGGAAGAAGCACAAGGCTTTTCAATGACCTATTAAAACAGTCATCCTGTTGACATAAAGGTGCTGATGTATGTGCTGCTACACAATGAGTGATTTATACATAGTTATTCTGCATGCTGATTAAATCCTACAGTACAAGCAAATCTCTTCCGTTGCCTCCAGAGAAAAAGGATGCAGGCAGCTCATTACCACCAACCTCTGATATGCTCAGTAAAGAGGTACCACACTGGCAAAACAGACAAAAACCCCCAAAAAACAATAAACCAAAGCATATTTTACAGATTGCAAATTAAGTGTTTTTATGTGTTTAGTTTTGCATACCTTCCATACATCATCCCAATACAGTTTCTGCAGAATCTCTCACTGCTCTCAGCTGTACTTCTATTTTATCAATAAACACATAATTAAGATTCCTTTTTTTTTTTTTTTTTTTTGCACAAGCAACAACAATAACAAGATATCTTTGCAAAAAGTAAACTTATTAGTGTCAATTTAATGGAAGCATCTTGTTGATGATAAAACCAGGAACACTGCTGCCCTCTAGGTCAAAAATAGAAAAAAGCCAGCATCTGCACTCACAACATGGGAACTGAAAACCTGATGTTATTATTATTATTATTATTATTATTATTATTTAAACATCAAAATCATACAACAGAATGCAACATCCTGCATCAAGCTATCATTTTACATTTTGTAATTTTGATATCCTTCTATAATTTTAATATCTAAAATACATCAGTTTCATTGAAATCACTTATATATATTAATATATCCCATCTTTTACTATCTGCCCTCTTTCTGTCTGCTTTATCAATATAATCAAAATAATATCTGTATAGCAAACACAGAGATGTTTCTTTTTGGCCTCCAAAAACAGAAGAATCAGTGTTTTTAATTAGATTTTTTTTTTCATCAACAGACTATGCTAACTTTACCTAGAAAAGATAATAAAATCTCTATTCAAAATAGCTATCTTAAAATATTTTGTCATGATTTTACCATGAACAACAAAGACTTTGATTTACAAGAAAAATATAAAGCACTTCAGTTGCAACAATGGTAGATCCACATTAAGGAAATGTGAGGAAAATTCTCTCCCAGCCTCATGCTTGCAAAAATGGAAAACTCTTAATACTTTAAGATTGTATGTGGTTCAAAATAATATACAGCAGCTTCCCTCTATCATCATTCAAACCCTCATCACATCTTTCTGTCACAGAAACATAACTACATTCAGATCACCTTAGCCAAAAGAAAATCTGCTCAAACTCCATTCTTAGGATCAACCCAACATGTTCTTTAAAAACATGAAATATTCTTTTAAAACCTTTAACATAAGACAATTTATTCTGATGTCTGGAACCTGCAGTGTAAAAAGCAGCAGTAGCATCATATCGGCGTGAAGCTAAAATCAACTAGCCAGTCGCTAACCTACATGTATGTTGCGTTCTAGCCTGCAAAAAATGCAGATAAAAGTCTGTACAGATGTAGTTCAAGTCCTCCAAATTCATCTTGGAAGATAAGCATAGGAGCTACACAATTATGATTATTCACAATATATGGAAATCTAGTCCTTTAGAGGTTGATTTTTTATTTTATTTTATTTTTTTATTTTGGTTTGTTGCTAGGATAATGCGTGTTTTGCTGATCTAGGACTACTTCCAGAGAGACGCGCCTCTCAGTGCTACAGTTGGGGTTTATGAGCAGACCTTGACCTGTGTTGACAGGCTGCTGGTAGGTTGACATGGCGAAGACAAACGCAAGCAAAAGAATGTTAGATTTCAGGTCTGTCTGCGGATTAAAAGTAGACCAAAATTTGTCATTTGTCTTGCAGAAATACCGTGATGTTTAACATTTAAACAAAAGAGCCTCCTATTTTTTTTTTAACCAAAGTTGAAACACTAATGGTGATCAGACCTCCACTGTTTTCACTTAGTCTTTTTCTAACCCAACATTTCGCTGTACTTGTAGGACTGAAAAATCCAAAATGCAGCAGAATGATTCAAATGGTTACAAACATCCTTAGATTACTTTGTATATAAATTACACAAAAGTAGTTGCAAAATTTCAGGAATTTTCAAATTTGGAAACTCTCCATGGAAATTAATAGGAATTTGAAGGAGTGAACATAAAGTTTAAACTACAATGTTTTCCTTTTAACAAGAAAATTAGGTTGGAAAAATCCCTGGACCATTATGGATGACTGAACTGAATTAAGGTCACATGTTTGACCCCAGAGCACCAGAAGATTAAAGCCATGCATTTGATTCCTTGTACTACTTCAAAATTTGATTGTATTTTTGTATAAATTTAAGGTAGGGTATTATCGTTTAACTAACATGAGTTTTATGTATATCTACTATGGAAAATATTTTTACTTATGTCCCTAATTTCCTGTTTATTAGCATCAATTCCCATGAAAACCTTCCAATAAGCAATATTTTCAAAATTTCCAGAAATGTTGCGAGCAATTTGTTTCTCTTTCCAAGCTTATCATGTGCAACAATGAACGACGTTATATTTTTCTTGAGAAAACCATATTATTTGAGGTTTTACTTTTGGCTAAAAACACAGTCAACGCATTGGGAGTGCCACCTATCATTAGGCCCAATTAAGACATCCAATCCAAAAACATTCTCATATAGGTCCCCTTCCTGCTCCTTATTTTGACATTCTTGTGATTAAATATTTATATTTGTATACATTTTTGCTATATATAGTATATAAAAATATACAATCTTTAGCTAGTGGTGAGACAAAAGATATAATCCGCTGTATAGGACCAATACTTTATACCTCTAAAGAGAGAGCCTCATGCATGTGAACATTATTTTAATATATTTTAATATTTTAATATATAGTAAGAACTTAAGCCACCCAAAACGTTCCAAATATCATTCCCTCAAATACTTTCCAAAATAGCCTTCCTATTGTCATCAATCGCCAGATTGTCATCATTCTGCCAAAAGTGGGGTAGGGGGAAAATCAAGCATTTAGCAATATTTGCTTTCACTTCAGTATATTATTTCACTTTAACCTGCAGAGGGAGTAATTTTTATCAAAACATGGACTGAGTGAATCAGTCTGACACGCTGCTACTCCAAATGTACATAAAGACAGCAGGGATTCATGAAACACAGGAGTAGGAAGGGGTTTAGCGATGTAATGGATCCATAGTTTTCATTTAGTGGATGGAACCAGCACAAAAAACAGAAACGAATTACAATGCTTTTGATTAATATGTGTAGTAATCATGCAAATTTGTCATATTCACAGATTAACAATTACCGTTGGACTGGTAAAAAATACTTGTATGAAGAAAATATGAACTTTTTGGTCCTTTTAGTAGAAACAGTTGTCACTGGTTACTCTTCTATTGGTCTGTGGAGCAAATTATTAAAGACAAGCAAGAATAAAACTGGTGTTAGAAACGCCTGGTTAGGCTTGGGACCTAATGTATTCTGCGTACTAATGTTTTAGTATCTTTTGGTACCTCAGGGTATCAGAAAGTATAAAACAAGCCCATAAGACACAAGATATGCAAAATCATCTTCCAGATTTCTCTCTGCCACAAGTCCAATATTCTAATGTGCACTATAGGTAGAAAACGCTACTGTTTGTCAAGGTGATATGATACGTAATGAGTATGAAACAACTAATCAACATGCAGACTTCATTCGATGCCGATGAATCTGAGGAAAAAAGTTTAACTCATTCAGAAATACACCTAATAAGCAAAACAGACAAATCCAGAAAGGGGTCGAGACATTAACATGAAGCGAGCTGCGTTTTTCTGCTTATCGAAAAACAAAGAATATTTTTTCACTGTGACTCGGCTGTAACTAGATTGTTATTCAGCAGCAAGAAAAACACTGGTTGCAGGTCAGATTCAACCAAAACTCTAGTGCGACAAAAGACAGATAAATACAACTTAACAATACTGCACTGTAATGTACCTGATTTCAAGTATTTTAGGCTTTTTGTAACGTGGAAACCACTGAGTTAATGAGAAAATGACACATCTTGAAGCAGATTTTCTTTTTTTTTTGTAGACTTTCACACGTTTACTTCAGGAACTTTGTACACAGTCATAGTTATTGCATTGTTTTTGCATATCTTGTGGATTGCAGGTTCCCACCTGCTTATATCGTTGTACTGCAACACAACACCTCAACGGTCATGCTAACGGCAATGCTGCTTGACTTCAGACAGGGACGCCACAAGGCTCTGAATTTCTCACACCGGCAAAAGAAAGACACAAAGCAAGCCTGGTGGGGCACTTCTGACATGCGCAGACTGCTTTGTGCATATGTCGGGATAAAAGAAGTGAAAATTTTTCACCATAAATAAATTACAGTATATATAACATCTGTCATTGAGACAGTACCCATATCTGTCAGTAGATGAGTATAAATATTTAAGAGTAGCATCTTCCAAACCATTTCAACGACAAAAAAAACTGAAACCAAGACACAATGACAGACAGTGCTTATTTTGTCTGAATTTAAATGCTGCTCAGGATTCAAACAAACCATATCTCTCCACCGTAGACATTCAGTTGAAACAGCTTAAAACATAAATGAGCAAATGGCCAAGAAATGGACTTTCAGTTTGGGTTTCCAGATGGGTCCAAATTAACTGTAAGAAGTGCTAAGGTCGTCTTAATGAAGCCGCAGGCTCCTATGGAAGTTTGGGAAGGTGAGGACACAGACTTTAGGGTTTGATCAAAAACACAAGACGGTAACAGCACTGCAGCTATAAACCCACTCAACATTCACATTTAGATTGCATAATAATGACAGAATTCTGTTACTGGCACAGGATGCAGTGTATGGCAGTGTGTTTATGCATACTCTCCGCTGCCACAAACCTGCTCTGTTTCACATGTAGAGCACGACAGTGATGGGAAATCCAAGAAAAAAAAAAAAATCTTTTGGGCATATGTTGATATATGATGGTGTTTCTGTGTGAGCTGTAATATATATTTAGTTTTATTCATAAAAATGGGACATCGGATGACAAAAGCTTTTCCAACATGTTGGAATTTAGTCAAAATTACTGTTGTCAGTAATGGCTTAAAAATATATATGACTTTGGTTCAGCTTTAGCTGTTTCAATCAAATATTTTAATGTCTTTACATCTGAGTTAAATTCTAGTAATTTTACTTAGTTCTTTTTGCTTTAAGATTCTTATCTTAATTTTTTTTAAATCCTCAAAAGTTCCTCAAAAGGCTGCATCTCAGATCAAAACATGCTATCACCTTGTCTCAAGTAGTTCCACTTTATAATTAAGTAATAAATGCGAATTTATTATAAAAAAAAACTTAACCTGCTATTTAGTTAGACAAAAAAAAATCTTATAGCCGTTTTCCCCTTTGAGGCGACCAAATAATTTTTCCTGATGCACAATCGTACATGATAAATGACTCTAGATTGTATTTCAATTAATCCAGCAACCAATGTAACCGGTGAATGAAATCACTCTGAAAATCCATGTTTCTAGATTGTGTGTTGGGAATAAAATATTTTTGTGATGGGACTCTTAAAGAGGTTTTATTAAAAGTCTTGTAGCAACTGGATAACAGCTCTAATTGTTCATGGATGTGTCACTGTGGCAGTATAAATTTAAACTTTTCTGTCGTTATGAATAAGGACAAGTGCAACTGTAGTATTTAGGGATGTCCCAAGTCTGAACACTGAACTCAACTCCTGAGACCGAAAATAGTGGTAGATTTTAGGTGCTCTAAGCAGAGGAACAACTTCTTATGCAAGTTATGTTCAAAGACGATAGCTGGAATTATACTGGAAAATCCTACGAGCCACATTATAAACAACTTCTAACAAAACAGAGAGTAAACCTGCTAGCACTTGCTTAGCACTACAGCAAACTGCTCTGCATGAAAACATAAGCACTAGGAACATGTGAGCTTATTGAAGGCTATCTATATGTGCCAAGTCAAATATGTCAAACATAGGATGGTCCTGCAGAAACTCCTTTAGCGAGAAAATGTCTAGCGTTATGTCCAGAGTGTTACTGTATAAAGTTGCCGCATGTCCCCTAAAATACTGAATCATAGGTGAATTAATAATTGATAATGGATTTCTACCGTTTTCAAATCGATAAAAGACAGGGTTTTGACAAGTATTTGTTTTCTTTGAGATTTATTCTGCTTTTGGCTATTTGCCAAACCTAAATATTTCAGATAACCAAAGACTTTTTAATATCAGTAAAAAAGATTACCTGAGTGAATACAAAATGCAGTTTTCAAATGATAATTTCTTTTGCCACGCCTGGGAAGATTTATCACTGTTCTGTGTTTGTGGATTATGTGGCCCCCGGTGGTTTGCTGGAGTCGGGAAATTACTGTAACCCTCTTTAGGCTGCATTGAGATGTCACTGACTTTATTTCTCTTTCGTTCTTGAATTGTTTCAGACATGTTTTAGCCTACTTTGTGTCAGACAGGTTCCATTTAATTAATTTTTAAATTGTGCTGGGAAAATAGCACTGGAAAAGGCGATTTGTCATAGTTAATTAATGATTTATTCATGACGATTATAATAACGTGCCAATTTGAAAATATTTATGTTGGTTTTCAGGCATATACATGGTATCAATCTTGATGAACTTTTGAACTTTCATTCTGTATTGGCAAAATGCCAATATTCTTGTATTGTTTGAATTGTTTACTGGAGGCAAATTCTTCAGATTAAGACATCCCTATGTGAAATGCTTCCTGACCTCTGGCCAAATACTATACATTTCCTGATCAGCAGTCTTATCTGACCACAGACCTCACACCAGCCTATATCCAAATGGGGCAGTAAAGAAAAGCTATGCAATGACTAGAGTTCAAAATGACACTTTTCTCTCTGCCACTTGGCTAAGAAAAGTAAAAACCGTGCTAAAGTAACCACAAAGCTTTGGAAGTATGCCTGTCCACGTTAATCCTGTGTTAAGGAGGCCCATTACTACACAGACACACCCTCTCACACACATAACATACTTGTAATGCTACCTTAATTTACTGTATAGGCTTAAAATCAGCTTTTTATAGTACACAAGAAATCACACACACACTCGCACACATTCCCACAGATTTTCTCTTCTGGAAAAAATAAATAAATAAATAGAATCTGTAAAAGGTGCATACAGATAGAAAGACCCTCCCACACACACTCCATCTCACACACTCATAAGTTGTACTAAAATGCAGACACGCATATGCACACACATTTATAGGTACACTTGCCCGCACACACTACGCCCTGCTTCGATACTTAAAACCTCTAAAAATTTTTCCTAAAAAGAAACTGAGCAAAAATACATTTATAAGACCAGCACCCCGATTGTGCAAACAAATCAAAGATAAATTAAAACAATAACGTCATGAATATAAAACAAAATATTGTCATGGCTAGCCAGTTTTGCACAATATTGAACTGTTAAATACATAGTGGGCACGGTCTGTAGAAAGAGTGTGTGGCAGCAAATCCGACAGGATTCCAAGCTGACAGGAAGAGGAGGTACCCCAGAAAAGGAAGTGAGGTTGATTGACGGCATTTCTGCTGCGGAACACCCCCACCGCCTTGACCAGAGTGTTCTTTTTATTTCTTCCTTTCAATTGGTCACTCCCGTTCTTCTCTCCACTTTACTATCTGGGTAGCCCTGCATGACAAACATTTGCCTCCTCAAGTGCTGAAAAAAGCACACAAATTCATGTATAAGGAGTGAGTGGTTGTAAGATAGCAAAGGAGAGGGAGGAAGGATAGGATAGAGAAAGGAGTGAGGAACAGTGAGGTATGAGGCAGAGAAGGGGGGGTCTTTCTGTCTCTGCTTAGCCACCAGTTGCTCCTCTAGTTTCCTGTTTGGTGGAGCCAAACAAGGAAAGGGTGGATGTGGTGGAGCTACGTCGAGGTGAGTTGGTCTCATGCTGGAGTCCAGCTGAGAAAAACAGCTGAGAAAAAAAGAGCCAGCTATCTCCCTGTTGGCCAGGAAGTTTCCCCCCTTCCTGTTACAGCCCTGTGTGGCTGCTAAATCATTCCTCTAATCCTCCCTCCCACACCTGGCTGGGGGCAGCGTGTCCCCCTAAATCCACTCTCGGGCTGGCAGGACTGTGCTCCAGGTTCCCGTAGCTTTGGAAGAGGAGGAGAAACGGGATTTAAACAGGGCATTCTTGTCCCCGTTTTACACAATACAGCGCTTCATCATCGTTGAACGAAGGACGAGTTGACCTTTGACCACAGGTGGGACTGTGGTCAGATGGTAATCTTCAAGTGACCCTCCTGAGCTGGTCTCTTGTCCTCTACCTGGCGTCATGGCGGCCAGTCAGACAACAATAACACACCACTAAATTAGGCATAGGAAATGAAAACATTAACATACAGTCCATAAAAGGACTTCCTGCTTCTTTGTTTGATCTTTCTTCCATTCAGTCTGTCCTTTGTCTTTTTTTTTGCTTGTCTCCATTTTCCTGCTCATCCCAGGCTGAGGACATGATAAAACTGTGAGGCACTTTAGAGCCACACTCTGACACGTGTGGTGAACACACACATACGAGTACAAATAGAGAAAAACACACACACAGACACACTGAAGCACACACTCAGATAGTATATAGTCTGATATACTTTACTGCAGACACACATACTAACTCAGTTAAACCCGACAAAGTCTTGTTGTGTTAAAGGTGCATCGCTGGCCGCCATTGTCCGGAGTGACATGGGTGTGCCAACCAGCCGCCGCACTGTTCGCCAGCACTGACAAACCTCAGCCTCTGATGGGCCAGTTTGCTGATCAAAGCTGCCGAGGCAGCACCTACAAGCTCGTCACACACTCCAAATCCTCATCCTCCAAAAGCCTGCTGTTCTTCTGCCGTGCTCCTGCGACCACAGCTGAACTTCTGTGGGGCCTCTCTTCCCTCACATTTGCCTCTTCCTCCTCCTCTTCTCGCCCTCCCCCTCTAGCTAGCAGTTCCTGTCGCTCCTCGATAGAGGATGGACCATGGATGTAGCCCCTGCCCCCTCCAGCCTCTGCCCCCGCGTCGCCGGGACTCAGGCCGGCGACTTGGTCCCTGTGCGTTGCAGCTGCTGCTGCATTGTGGCAGGGGAGGCTGCCGTTAGGGCTGTGCTGAGAGGTGGAAGAGGTGCTTGATGTGGGGTTTGTGGCGGTGTTGCCGTTGAGAATGTTGCTGGCTGCGTGCTCCATCTCCTCAATGGTCATGTCGCAGGCATCAGCTAACTCGGCTTTGGTTGCCTCAATGAATGAAGGGTCCTGGGCAAAATGACCCAAACCTTCTGATATAAGAACCTTTGAGCATAAGGAAGAAAAAGGGAGGAGGCAGAGAGAGGAGTTAGTGCCCTGCTAAAGCCTTCGAAAATCATGTTTACTTTACAACCACAAGTATTTTTTTAATCGGATTTTGTCTGATGGGCAAACATGAAGTCCTGCATAATTAAGAATTGAAATAAACAGCATTTAAATAGTATGCATTTTATTTAGCTGCCCTGAGTCAATACTTTGTAGAGCCACCTAATGCTGCAATTAACACTATAATTCTTTTGAGAGTTAGGATTTTCCTCCTTCCTCTTTAGTTTGATCTTTTTGCAATGGCTCTGTCTTTTCTACCCTGAATTTGCCTTGTAGTTTGCTCCATACCTCTTAAAATCTCTATGTCCCTCCCACTGTATTAAAAGACCCCAGAAGCTTTTTTACCCTCCCTGGCGGGATCACACTGACCCTTCATACACTTTTATGAGGTTTTGTGTGATTTCGGGAATTCGAAAACTGACGTTCTGACGTCACTCTGTCTTTGGCTTTTATCAGGGGTGCCCAAAGTCAGTCCTCAAGGGCCGGCATCTTGCATGTTTTAGTTCTCTCCCTGGTTTAACCCACCTGGACCAAATGATGGCTTATTAGAGGCCTAAGAAGAACATTGACATGATGAAAAGGTTGTTACTACCACCAGGGAGAGAACTAAAACGTGCAGGATGAAGGCCCTCGAGGACCGACTTTGGGCACCCCTGGCTTATATGAACAATACCTTTTAGGTGAGAAATATAACATTTGTACTGCAGACTCATAGCAAGTGATAACGATTTAAAGATCACACAGAAATGCAGGATTTAACAGCTTTTAGTTATTGTCATAAAATTTTCAGCAAACTGATTTTTCTGATGGTTCAGTTGACTACTAATTAGATGACTTTTGAAGATAGTTGCATAGTTTTTCATTTGAAACCATCAAAGTAAATAGTGCTGAATACAAATACACATGGCACTTTTCCGGTGTATCATGTATCATTTTTCCACTTCAGAATTATTCGCTATCTTGAGCTGGTGTGTCATATTAAGATATTTAAAGACTTTCACAAAGCATTATGACTGTTTTTCTTTCAATATGTATGCTAATAGATGTAGATGAGATGCAGTAGAGACTTACCGCTTCCACTAGACTGCCTGCACTGCCATGAGACAGCGAGCTGGGGTCCTTCCCCAAAAGTGATGGTACAGTGAGTGACACCGGCCGCGGTGCCCTTTGACTGGACACCTGCGTAGGGCTAGGACTGTCCACTGGGCTATTCCCATTACTGTCGTTGTACCTAAGTGCAAGGCATTGATTTGATTTAAAAAAAACTACAGGTTCTGAATCTATGCTACCAACTGTTTTTTTAATATGAAACCATCTAAGTTTAGGTCTTACCAGGGCCCACAATTTACAGAAGGCAAGCTGGTATTGAGCTTTTCATAAGAGGTGGAGCCCTCTAGTCTTAGAGAAGGAACTCGCTGGTAGGAGGCATCACTGCATTGGTCTACAAACACAAAAAAAGAGGAAAATAGGAAAGAAAACCACAAGTACAAGGGGAACTCACTGGGAGTAAAACACCCAAATTCTGGTTTCAATTATTTATTTTCCTTTTGTTAAATGTGGAAGCCATGTCTGTAGAAAAGGCAATTATTTTTTTCATCTTGATGGCCTTTGACATGTACCTGTGGGGTTAGCTGCAGGCGTGGAACACAGTCGGCTGAAGAGGGTAGGTGAGTGACTCCTTCTCAAAAGGGGACTCAAACCTGCCACTGCAAGAGCCTGGAAGAGAAAACAGAAGAGGGGCAAAAAGGCAATTATAATGCAAGTGCAGTTAGTAAAATCTTTCTTTTTTTTTTTCCTCAAAATTGCAGTTTTTTGACTACAGGGTCGCTCTAAAAGGTTGTTCTATCACTAAAAAGGTAGAGGTCAGTTTCTTGAACCTTACTAGGTACTTTCCAGAGCTTCTGTGATACTTAACAGGAATTTCTGACAAAATTTTCCATGAACTTTGGTGAAACTTAAATTGTACTTAGCTCAGATATTTTTCAGGTATTTTCATGGAACTCAACATGTACTTTTTGAAACTTTGAGATTTTTATGAAAGTTGCCTGGCATTTCCTGGCGCGACAAGTAATTTTTACCAAGTGCCACCCTGGAACTTTCGTGCAACTTGCCACATTATTCCTGGAGATATCTAGATATTTCACTGGAATTTACCATGTGCTTTCCAAAATTTAACATTTACTGTTCTGGAAGTTAGCAGTTACTTTCCCAGATAGTCAACAAACTTGGAAAAATCAGTGAAAGTTTCAGAAAGTACTTGATTTTCTATAAATCAAGTACTTTCTGACCCCGTGTGTGCTTCCAGAAAAGCACACACAGGGTCAGTGTGACCTCCCTGGACCGCGCACAGAGCAAAAAATCCGTGAGATCTAAATGACTCCATTTCTTAAACCCAGGGTTAAAAGATTACATCAGTCTGTTTTTTCATTTAGCTAGATATAATACTTTTGAAAAATTTTGTCGGCGTTTACTACCTGGTGATGTACAAGATGTAAAGGTACAGCAGTCTTCTGCGAGACATCTGGCCTTGTCTGCCTCCGAAGACACTCCAGATGGAAGGAAGATCTCCGTGCTGACACACAAATCATAAAAAAAATGCAAATGTACAAATTACAGCCTCTACATTGATACAGAAGGTGGCTGCACAAATTTCTGTATGTGAATCTGTGTACACACCCAGGGTAGTTGGACAGAGGAAGACTCTTCGTGGAGACTGCCACCCTCCCCCTCCTTTTTGCCCTTCTACTTCTTCTGCTTCCTCCATAGGAGTGAGCTGTTTACATGTTTCATCATGATACACCAACCTAAAAAGGGAACAAATAAATACACAAGAAGAAATGAAATCAGCCGTGTGCTCTGATCAGATGCAGGCTAAAGGCTAAACTGTGAGTGTTTTTCAGCAGTACATGTCAGAAGAAAGTGAGTGCTCATCGTCCTGGTACTCCCTGTCGTCACCATAACTCTCATCGTACGTCTCCTCTGTTGACCCCTCCCCTCTCTGGATGATTGGCAGACGACTGTCACTCGAGTCCGAGCTACAAATAAATCGGCCAGCGACCAAACAAGCACAGCAAACAAACAAACAAAATTAACACAGACACACATCACAGATGGAGGCACATTGAGAAACATATGCAAACGCATAAAAAAGCAGCTGATTAGCAAAACAGAAATGAGCTTCAGAGGAGGGGGATTTAAAAACCTGGAGTGACTTGACTACTGCAAATGGAAAACGGTAGTAAGGGAAAAAGTCTACAGAGAAGCAGCTGGGATTTATGGTTGTTTTGTTGAAGCAAAAAAGGTGAATAGTACAGAAGACAACACTTGGAATATGAGAAATGATAGCCAGACTGAAATTCAGACATCTTTGAAAAGCATATGAGAGAATAATGTTGAGTTGAATTTCACCAGCAAAGGCTCTGACAGCATTAATTTCACAGCAAATTAAATGGGGCCCCATTGAAGAAAAAGTTTTAAAGTGGAAAATTAAATTCACTTTGACTATATTTGAATACAAAAGTGCATGCAATAGACAAATTGAAGCAAATTTCATTTGATCATAATGTTTTTAGAATATTGTCTGAGGAGACTGAAGAGTAGTTTTTTTAAATGTGTTTTTGTGATTCATTCTTCCTGATAGTTAGTATTTGGGACTCCCTATGTGTCACCATATCCAAGGTTTCCTGCTCTCCTCATGCTTAGAAAAAATGCATAATATTTTGGGTCCATAGTGTCATTCCATGTTTGTCTGATTTGGAGTTGAAAAGAAAGATTACGAAGTCAATATGTCAAAGGCTGTCAGTTCTGTTTCATCACAACAAATTGCAGGGTTTTTTTTTTTTTTAAATCAGTAAAGACTTTCAAAGATGTCTTATCAGTTGGATCCGTTTCATATTCCAAATTTCAGCTTTAAGGAAATATTCTGACATTTAAATTTCAGTCCTTTTCTTCTTCACCAGAGTGTTTGTGTAAAAGCATAAATTTCCCACAACCTGCCTTAGAACTTGAAGTCTTGAATATATTGTAAAAAATGAATTCCGAAATATGTTGCTTTTTTTTTTTTTCCTCTTATTTGTGCAGCAAAATGTAAATATATTCTGAAAACATTCTGGTAAAGAAAAATAAAATAAAATGTCAGCCATTTCAGGGCTCCACAGCAAAATCTGGGTTAGATCAGTGTTCAAGTAAAACGTTTATAAAACCATTCAGGATGACTGATTAATTCATAATGAAGCCTGTCCTGTTGCTATGTAGATCAGTCTCTCTGAAAGCTTACATTTTGATTTATATGTGGTAAATCACCAAATCTCATTTGTGGTAAAAAAAAAAAAAAAAGGTAGTAAAGAAACCTGGCTTAAGATTAAAGAACAACATGAAAAGCATAAACAGCAAGTTTTGTAAGGACTTTAATATTCTTGTTGGCTATCTGATGCTGGGCTGGATAGCCAACATATATGGATAAAGTGCTGTCTGAATGCAATCATTCAAATATCTAAATATAGAAAATGTGCTATCCAACTCAAAAATATTTAGGTTACCACTCAGATGGTCAAAACTTGACATACAGGTGTGGAAGGATTTTAAGGCTTGATTTTAATACATATTTATTGAACAGCTTGTATATGTTATTGATAATGCATTCCACAGGCATGTATCTTGATAGGTATGGAGCTCAGTGCATGGCCCAGTTTTCTTAGCTAGTTGAAACCAGATATTTACATACACTGAAACTGACATTGAATCAGGTAAACATTTTTTTCAGTTTTAAGTCATGATTGCCAAAACATATTAGCCTAAGTACAGAAAAAAGAGAATTTTTAGAGGATGTTTTCATTATTTTTATACATTTGCTTTGTAATGGACATTCTGCAACGTGACTTTGTTGTCCTGAAGTTATTTTCTAACTAATTTGAAGGTATATTTAAGGTCATTGTCAATCTGGAGGACCAATGTCCACCCAAGCTTTGAATCGAATTGAATAATTTTACTTTCTTCAGACCACAAAGGCATGAAGTTGTCTTTGTGTATTTCCACCCCAATCTATATGCTATTGAATACCCACATATTCCTCTGTAGAATATAACCCAAACTTATTCATGGAAAATTTGCCTACTCCTGGCTTTTGTTTTTTTTTTCTAAAAAAATACATAGCTGTTTTGCTACTTGATACGCTATTGGCTGTAGTTTGCAAAGTAGCCAATCCAGGAGCGTCATTCCTTGGTTCTGATTGGCTGGCACAGATGTGGAAGTCTGTAGATATTAGCTTCAGTAATAATGAAGATGGTTTCTGCTGTGCATGTTAATGCACATTCAGTTATACTTGCAACCTTTTTTATGATTTTAGTTTGGTTTAAAAAAAAATGACTAGAAGCTTTAGAATATTTAATAAGGTTTCTCTATTGAACAAGAGGTGAGGAAGCTTGTTATGTCTAACCCAGACCTGCTGTGATGCTCAATAAAAGAGCAGCAGCAGAAGCCCTCGACAGGAGAGGTTTGGGCATGTTGCACCAAACAGTCCATCTCTGGCTTTGGTAGCTGACTTTAAAGCTGCACTGCGAAGCCTGGCTGTAGCAACTACCACATTATATGCATAGCAGCAAGTGCCATTGTTGCACCTTGACAGCTATGCTTCTTTGTAAAGCATCATAAGATTTTCTTTTTTTTTTTCTGTGCGCACCCAGGAAGCTTAAAGAACCCACACACATTCCCTCTCTGACCCCTGGCAACATACCGCATGAGGGTGTCATAAAACATCCTGCTTGCCAACAGAAACAAGAGAGAAGGAGAGAAAGCAGGTGATGAAGAGAAGAAAATAGTGGACTCATTTATGTCTGGAGGCAATTGTAAATTTTTAAAATTATGTTAACTCCTATATTGAGGATAAACTTTAAAGGCAAGAGTGTGAAAGAAATTAAAGCTCTGAGGGCAACAGTTGCAGATGCAGTTAGGCTTATAATGGGGTTTTCAAGACTCACCTTTTTGGAGGGAAACACCACGCTGATCTAGGTAGTAGGATGGGTGTGAGGGGCTGGCCTGTGTGCCCATCCACCGTGCTTATGGATGGGCTTGGGAATCGACTGACGCCCTGGGTCGTCACTCCGGTCATTCCAGTGTTGTTGGCGTTGTTGATGTTGGCGTTTGAACCTGAAGAGGAGTATGATGAAGGGGTGAACGTGGTCGAGTCCATCAGCTTCTCATGTGATGGGCTTTCCCCTTCGCACGGAGAGCCTTTCTGACTTATGTGCAAGGGACGTTGAGTGGTGAAGGACTGTGGGAAGGACCCACGGCCGTCAGTCTGGTTGTAGTAGTTGACGTGGTTGCCGAACAGGCCACCTGTTCGCTGTTGTGTAAAAAGACAGAGGACTTAGTTACGGGCGTAGGAAAACTTCCTGAGAACAGGTCAAAAACTCTTTCTATATTTTAGTGATACATGCCTTTCAAAAGTAGTAACACCTCTTGCCTTTTTCACATTTTGTCAAGTAGCAACCACAAACTTTGTATATTGATGAGAATTTGTTTCAGAAACCAAGTCAGAACCATGCATAATTGAAGTTATGCATTTCTTTACATAACTGCAACAGTAGAAACCATTACTAATGGTTTCTGACAGAAAAAAAAAAACTGAAAGTCTGACACGCATATGTATTCAGTCTAATTTGCTCTGAACCTCTGAAAAAAACAATACAAATGTATGCATTTGTAACAAGTTTTAAAAACATTTTATTTCTTTCCTTACATTTTACATCCTTCCACCACTTTGTGTTGACCAAATACAAAAAGACCCAATAAAATACATTGAACTTAGCTTTTGGAATAGAATGTGAAAAAGGTGAGGTGATTGTAGTACTTTTGAAATGCACAGTAACGACTAATTATCAGAGGTGGTACCCAGTCATTGTGTTGCAAGTAACAAGTAAGTCTCAAGTCTCTCCACCCAAACCTTGATTCAAGTCTTGAGTAATTTTAATAATTTATTCAAAAACAAAAATAATAATTTTGAGATTTTTAAATGATTTAAAAAGTTGCTTTTGTTTTCCAAAGCAACCAGCAAGAGGAGGTGAATTTTGCCTGAAATTGAGTGTTGTTTTTTTTTTCATTTACAGTAAACATTAACCAAAACAAACAAAACATCCAGTAAGTTTAGAAAATATTGAGCAAACTGATCCATAAGTCAATTTCTATACAAAATACAAGTTTTTTCCTTTTTAAACAACTGCAGCAGTACAAACCAAGTTATATTATAGTTATTATATGAGTAACATCAGATGTACTGATGTCTGCCAACTTGGTGCTTTTACTTGTAGTCAAAGCGAGACCTCTCATGATGTCATTGGAACCGATGGCTTTTCATTAAGGTTAGATTCCTCTCTAGGTTTCAGCCTACATGTTCCTAATTCAAATAAAAATTTCTTTAACCTCCTTGAAGTCTGCGCAAGGAAATTAAATTATTTGTAGTATCTCTACTACATTAGTTGTGGGATTATCTTTTAACAAGCCTTCTGTTTGGTCATTGGTGTGAAAGACCAAATGAGGTCTAAGGTCTTTGATTTCATCAAGTCAAGTCTAAAGTTTGTCAAATTTGTGACTTGAGTCTGACTTGATTCAAAGTAACATTTCTTGAATCCACACCTCTGCTGTTTGAAGTAATAATCCTTTATCACATGGAAATGCAAAGCAAAGACCAAATTAAATTGTCTTTAATCAAGCAAAGCAGCAATAAAGCCAACGCTAAAAGGAAAGGCACAAGCGCTATGTCATAAAAAGTCTGGTGACAGAGAAGTCGTTTCATTTAGAAAACAAAAGAAAATCACCTATTCAGTTTTGTTTCTTCAATAATAAGAGGTACACTTTTTCAATGTAAAAATATAGTTACAACCTAAGTAGAGCACACAAAAACCTAAAATAATGTTGAAAATTGAAGACTCGTGACTCAATATTTCAGTGAAGAGTCAAAAAAAATCTATATATACACAAACTTTTTTTCAGTGGTAAATGAAGATAGCTCAAATACTCTGACAATAATTTAATATTCTAGAATTTCAAATAGCAGTCAACATGTTTGGTAGTCACTATGGACCTGAAGGTGGAGTGGTTACCAGTCCTACATGACTGCACGATAGAAGATTAGGTGTTAGGAAAAACCATGTCTTTAGATGAACTGTCTGCTGTTGGAAAGACTCATGCTTTTGTTGCTGGTTCAGTTCAGCAAATAGCTAAATTTGGACTTTTGTCTGTTTTTCTTGGTGAAAATGATTAAATTGTGCTTGTAATTGTTTGGGTAAACTAATTAAAAGCTACCTGTCTTAACATTGTTGAAAAACACTGACATTAAGCTTTGGTTTGGTCCACTCTTCTTTCTCCATCATCACTTACTTACTGCCAAATTATATGATGCAGCGAAGCTATATGGCGGGGCATGCTGTTTACTTAAGTTTCTATGAGGCATTGAGCACATGCAGGCATGTGTCTTGATAGGGATAGACCCTCAAGCTGGCGCCAATTGTCTCTTTCTCGCTCTCTCTCTTTGGAGAGTGAGTGGGGGTGTGTGTATCCAACCTTTACCCTGAAGATATCGTCCTCAGATGCAGCTGACACGGATTCCTTCATGCCTTTATCTATCTCCTCCTCCACGTTCAAGTCTCCAGAGATGGCCCTTCTGATCTCTGGACCGATGTCATGAAGCGTCCGCAGGCCCGCCTTCACACAAATCAAGCACCATCAATTCCTACTCTCTGCTTCACTTTTTTAAATATACAATTCATCAATGCAAAACACAAAGCTCTAGTGAGTACCTGCAGAGAAAGGGCAGTTTTGGGAGGCACCTTGGCCACCAGGCCTTGTTCTTTTCTCTTCTTAAACTTGCGGAAATATTCTTGGATGAGGAAGGTGGCGTAGAACTTTCCAACTGTTACTTCATCATCTGTAAACCGATTAAAAAGTTTTAAATTTAAAAACTGTTTTAAATAATGCAGCATTTTAGTTTTAGAGAAATCACAGACATTAAGGAGGGTACGTACCGCCAGCAGGGGGCACTACTTGATCCAACAGCTTCATGCTAGTCCTCTTCCAGATCTTTTTCACAATTGCTCTTAGCTCCTCGTTGGCCTGCTCCAGATTACCTGGACAAACAATACACAGCACACAATCAGTGTGTTTGAAGAGAAGCTGCCACACTCACAACTGAGGTCTGAAAATGTGAAAATACCAAAAATAACCCAGTTCAAGCAGACATACTTGTATTACAGCACCCCAAAATGTTTTTTTTAACCGCCAGTAGTCTTCCATTGTCTTGGAAGACTACTGTTTACATGTTTGCTAGCTTGATTTGACTAGTTTTGTGGAAACTGTTTGCCCTTCTTTGTGTCTATTACCTTCTGTCTTGATCCTGAGTGCAGTTCTGACCAAAGCAAACAGTGTGGCATTGAACATAACCGTTCCATCGCTGTTCAGAGGCATATTCATCGATACCAGGCGCTACAAGAGACCAAATGGTCATGAGTGTAACAGTGAAGACGTATAGTCGTGACAAACAATTGTGGAGCAGATGGAAATAGTTCTATTGTTATCTTAAACTAATTCTACTGCTTCAGTTGTTTGTAATGAGCAATTTATTTAGGTTTATGAGGAACTGACTAATGGACTGCAGGAACCAGGGTACAGTTACTTTCTCTATTGAAGACCCATACAAACTGGAGAAAAAGGCCTGAATACTGTTTCTGTCATTGTGGCAATGAAGCATCGTGAGAGAATTCATGTATCAATGAAAGCCTTTTAAACGTATAAAATATTAATTTTGAACTTCAGCAGGCCATAGAAAGACTGACAGAAAATTTAACAACACTAAAGCAGTAGAGTTTGTGCAAAACAAAACTTTTGGTAACTGTGACTGTTTTATGTTGACACATACTCATGATTTTATATATTAATGTGCTGCTTGCTTTTAAACTTTCTATGTTGTGCACAATATACATTATATAAGATGTAAAGAAATTAGAATAAATTATTTTACCTTGCACGCCACCCTGTGTGGACAGAGCTTTCCAAAACCGAGGGGAGGCTGTATTCTCCGGAGCAAAGTGACCACGTCAAGGTGTTTTATCCTCCCCCTGAAAACAGTGAAGAAGTAAATTTTATCATATCTCTATTTTCATGCTGATTTTATTCCTGCTCACTTAAAACTTACTTGGCCTCTGGATCGTATTCGGCCCAGATTCTCTTAAACTCATCAAGATGATGAGGCCCCAAAATTGACCAGTCACGTGTCAGATAGTCAAAGTTGTCCATTATTACAGCCACAAAAAGGTTGATGATCTGGAAAAGGACAAAATCGGTCTCATTCCTTTTAGTTATCAATAAATGACATTTAAAATTTTAAGCTTCAATACTATGATCTGAAAAAGTAGAATAACTTATAAATTAAGTTCCCTTGCTCAGAAAAGTACCTTTTTGTCTTCTGCACTTACCAGAAAGGCACACAGCATGTAGAAGCTGACAAAGTAAATGATGGCAAACTGGCTGCCACAATCATCATGGGTTGTGCTGTTTTCATTGGTTGACCCTTTCTCACATGGGTGATTGGGCGAACACGCCAGCATGATCTCTTGCCACGCCTCACCAGTTGCACATCTAACAAGCACAACAAAAATACAAACGTGCAGCATGCAGAGATTCATGCAAAAATATTTAAATTCACAAAAAAGAAAAGCAAAGTAGCATGTAAAGATGTATGCAAAAAACATACATACACATACATAGAGGGAGACACAAGAAAAAGCACAAGTGTGAGCAATTACAATAGCAGCTTCACATCTTTACATACAATGCCTTGCAAAAGTATTCATTAGACTGTTTTACATTTACTCATTAAAATGGTAAACTTTATTGTATTTTATTTGAATTCGGAATTTTACACACAAAGTAGTGCAGAAGGAAGATGAAACATACAAATTAGCCTACAATTAAACGTCAGTAGTGTATCATGCATTTTTTTTTTTTTAATTCAACACCATATTCTAAACCAAAACAATATAGAGCATGTAATATCAGCATTAATACAGCTGTTCTGTGAAGGCTTTGGATAATGTTTTAGAGAACACTGAAGAACAACGGGGTCAAACTTATGAACAAAGAAACGTCTGAAAGTCAGAAACAATGACATTCGCTCTAATCGTGCTAACCTGAAGAGCAGCAGCACTGCCTGAGGGAACGTCTGGAAATTGTTGTTCCTGTTGATTTGCGTGTGGTCCCGCAGCGCTATCTTACCAAACATCTGCACAGTAGGAGCGAAGGGGGGGAAGGGGGACAGTCACAGCTTTCAGCAAATGATGTCAGCATTGTCAAGAGGGCGTCAGAATTAGAGGCCGGCTGTCTCCAGCAAATCAAATCAAACTGCAACTCCACATCAAGAGGGAAAGAGACAACACAACAGCTTACACAAGCAAAGAAAATACAGGATAAGGGCAACAAAAAAAGAGAGAAGTAAACAGTGGTCAAAAGAAGTGAAGAATGACGATTTGACTGACTTCAGGTGGACAGACGAAACATGAAGTTCTGCTACAGGAGAGGAAAGGAGAAAGCTGACGACAAGGTTCAGGCTAGCAAGGGGAACAGCTTACCTGCATGCCGATGACGGCGTATATGAAGAAGAGCATCACTATTAGCAGAGCTACATAAGGCAGAGCCTGAAAAGAGGAGAGAAACATCAGTGCCGAGTATTTAGAAGTAATACTCACCAAAGCTGCAGACCATTCACTTTTAGTTCCCTTTTCTTACGTAGTTATGAACTTATTACTAGAAGAGGTTAAAAATAACTAGTTGGCTCTTTAGGAGGTAAAAGTGAATGTGTCTGAAGTGGCACAGCACCAAAAACAAGCCAGCAGAAACCATCTGACGACACAGTTAGAAACCTTAAGACAGGAACTGATCTCTAAATTTCAGGCATCAGACCAGCTTTACCAGAGATCAACTGCTGAGCTGTTGGCTAAAATAACTCCTGTATATTGGTTAGTCAGGCCAAATCATTGTTTTTAAAAACTACTTCAGAGTAAATACCATATATAGAGCCAGAAAACGTCACAGTTTTTAAAACAATAAAACGGATAAGTTGATGAGTGATTTCAACACATTTTGGGATGCCTCCATACAGTAGAAAAGCACAGCCAAATACTGATGATGAAATTGCCTATAAAACTCTGGACTGCAACTGCTTGGATTGTAAACATAACTAACAGTGCAACAAAATAACATCTAACCACTTATTTGGAAACAGAGAGCATCTCTGCTGAAAATATGTTCTTTAAAATTTCTCTATTTATTTAAAACAAAGACATAGTTAACATTTTTTGAGTTTACCTGGTTGTACTGTAACAAGAAGTGGCCCAACTTACCAAACACAAGAGAGAGAACAAATTCCCTTTTGTCTCTCATCTACAAGTCAATCAAATGATTTAGATTTTTTTTGGTGCTTTATCTACTGCTTATCTTGCCTACAGGGAAATGACGAGCTTTTAGAGTTAGTGATAGTAGGATGTGTAAGAGTTAAAAGAATTGAGAAGGGAGCTAGAAGATGAAAAAGAAGAGGTGGAGAGAGGGAAAGAAGCAGAAAAAAGTATTTATAATTTCATCCTATTTCCCTAACTATGCTGCTGGAATCCAAACCTCCTCTCCATTACCTCCCTCATCCCATCTCCATGACTTTCTGCAAAATAAAGAGCAGGGAGGGATGAGGTAAGGAAAGGAGACATTGTTGGGTTTCAATTGTGTAATCTTAGATCCTCAAACAAGACCATAGTTTTATAAGAAAGTGCAAAGAGAGTTAGATTAGCACTTGTGCGCTGCCCCATTTTCTCTAGCATGTAGTGTCCGGTTCTCCCCTCACTTGGAAAGATTTGATGAAGGTCCACAGCAGGGTCCGAATCCCTTCCCCGCGAGATAGCAGCTTCACCAGCCTCATCACGCGGAACAGCCGGAAGAAGGTGATGGAGATCCTGGCGTTCTCTTCAGAATTCTGAAGTCCCTTTTGGTGGGGTTTGGTGTTTTTTTTCAGAGGAAAAAAAAACACAGGACGCATGGGAACACATGCAAATTGATAAGGGAGGGAAGTACACGCACACGCACACACACACAGTTCACACAGACGGGTATAAATGGGCAATGACAGACATGCATATATACACAAAGACATATGAACCACACAGGTCGTTTGTATGCATATTACCATAAACACGAAGACGTGGATGTAAATATGCATAACACACATATAAACACGCACACACACGCAAACACACAGAGTTAATAAATGGAAATCAGCGTCCTAAGGAAATCCCATCAAAATCAAACAAGAAAAGAGCTCTGGGAGAGAATCGGGCAGTCATGCTTATTTATGTGACTTCATGGAAAAATTATTTGGCAACACATAAAATTATCCAGCAGCTTTCTAATGACAAAGCTCTCTGACTCTTAATTGCAAAACTGTATTTTTGATCTGGATGGCTATGCTCCTTTATATTTACAGCAACTGAGACTGACCAAAAGTCTAAAACTCTGAGAGGTACAGGTGCAATTTTAATAAATTGGGTTGTAATCGAAAGTGAATCCCATATTTGTTACACACTGACATATTTCGAGAGTTTATTTGTATTACTTTTGGTGATTATGGCTTACAGTTCAGCTCAAAATATTGTTTTTCAGAGAACTTGACTATTATCTCAGGCCAATAATTAAAAAAAAAATGTCCAAAAATGTCTATACACTCTATAAACACTCAATATTTTTGCGTAAGTGCTGCAGGCATGCAGATCAGCCTGTGGCTCTGCTGAGGTGCTAAGAAAGCCCAGATTTCTTTAATAGCTCCATTCAGCTCATCTGCATTGTTACTGGCTGGTCTAGCACAGTGATACCACTGTTATTAAAGCCGGTATTTGTACTTTCGTCAACATGCTCAGGTAGCAAGTCCAAATGGAAAATAAAACCAGCATTTTCAAAAAACGTTTCAGTTGAATGAACAATAAAGGTTTAGATCATCTGAGACATGTATTAAGTGACTTTTAAAGCATTAACTCCAGGCACTCTGTGCTTTGTGAATCTCCTCCAAAGTAGTGAATATATTTTCCACTATGATACAGCTCTTATTATCCCTGTAGTTTGTGTACAATTTTTTACACCTTTTCCTCCATCTACATTTTCCATTATACTGCTCCTTGAACAACCAGAATAGCATTCGTTACCTTAATTAAATACGTTGGCCCACCCACCTTCTTCAAATCAGACAAAATTGGTGTCAAATGTTTGTGCTACGTTTGTGCAGCAAAAACTTTCGTTTGTGCCGCTATCATTTTAAAGATATAAAGAAATGTTTCTAGAGGTCATCAAAGGTCAACCAGCCCCCCCCCCACCTTCTTCAAATCAGATAAAATGGGTGTTAATCAACTCAACTCCGTTTGTGCTGGTTTGTGCAGCAAGAATTTTGTTTGTGCTGCTATCATTCTCATCACATTCTAATTTATTAAGATGCACCTGTACATACTACCATGAAACTATATAGACACCAGGTAGAATTACATATAGTATGAAAGCCCAAGCTTGTTAGCTAATTATCATACATCACATCTGCACAACAGAATAGGAAAACATTGTAGCTAAGCAAACACTTTCATGTCCCATATCTGATTACATTTTCCTGAACTTTGTTAAACACCACAGAAGTTGCCTTTTGAACAACCAATTACTTGGCATGTGTTGGAAAATTTGCCTTTTAAAATTGTTTATACACAATTTTAAAAAATGCAAATTTGGAGAAAACCCTTATTTCCAACATCTTAAAGCCACAGGAACTAACAAGCGATTAAATATTTAGACGTCTGGCTGAATGCTTTTCTAATATAGATTTATTTTTTTATACCACTTAAGCTTGGTCTGTGTGACGAAAAGGGAAGATATAAAGTGCAGTACCAGTTATCAGTATTTCTGTATAACAAAAGCAGTAAAAACTACAGAGACGATATCACTAAGGGTCTAATTAATGGGTTGGAAGCGAAGTCCAAATAAAAACAGCGAAAATGACGAGGACATGTTAAACAACCTGAATGTGACCCTTGAAACACAGCACCCTGTCTAAAACTTGATTCTATTTTGCCATTTGTATTTTTCCAAGAAGCCATCAAGTCCTCATGTTAATCCCACAAAGAACACACCGTGTGCTCTTACAAAGAACTGGTCATTCTCCACACATCTCATTGCAGTTTGGGACAGCAGAATATTACACTTACCTTTAAACATAGCACTTAGCTAAATTATGGGTAATTTTGTGCAAACATTTTTATTTTAGAATAAATTTTGCCATCTTTAACAATAGAAGTTAACTTCTTTTAAGAATAGATTTTGTCCCAGACTCCACTGACAGATAAGTGGAAAAAGATGCGTTTTTCTCAAGAGTGAAAATCACAGTTCAGCACTGCAAGTAATACCACAACTGGACCACAGTGGGCGCCACTGCACCAATAGAAGAGTTGGGCAAGTGGGCAGGAGAGGTACAGAGACAGAAAGTGTGACAGAGAGGAGGAGAGCGAGAAGGAGAGGCTGAAGATGAAAAATAGTTTGATTTAATCAGATACAAACAAAACAGCAAAATTTGAAACTGAAACATAGACAGATGCAGTGCCTGGCTAAAGAGAACTTTTTTCTCATGTTTTGTCACAAACATTACTGTGGAAATTTGTGTAACAGACCAAGACAAAGTTGCACATTATTTTGAAGTGGAAGGTTTTTCTCTTCTTTTGAAGAAGATAAAAAATTTAAAATTGCATCATGTATATTCTCTCAACTTCAGTTAAGAGTTTCTGATATATGCAACTCTACTCCAATCAAATGACTCAATTACCTCCTAAAGCATATTATCAAATTCAGCAGAGGCCATTTGTTAAGTAGAGGCATGTTGGAGCAAACGTGTATAAGAAAGCTGTAAGATAGAATATTGGGAACTGGAGTTGGAAACCATTTATTTAATCCATTTCATTGTGTTTGTTTAAGGTTGTTGTTCTGGAAGAGGAAGTTCAATCTTCATGTCTCTTACCAAGTTGTCCCCCAGGCCTGCCCTGTACTTAGCTTCGATCATATGTCCATCAACTCTGACCAGCTTTCCTGTCTCTGCTGAAACAGCTTTTTCCCCAACAATGGCTTTCAGTTGCCTTGGAGTGCACAAGTAATTGTCCTGTCAACAAATTCGTCCACCTGAGCTGTGAACTTTATACTGACGTTAAACAGACTTCAATGAATAATTAATCTATGGGATCAGAAAAAAGGGGCTGAATCTATGTTTCAGCTGTAAATAATACTCAGAACCATAATTTTGCTTCCCCTTTATAATTACTTTGTGTTGGTCTAAAACATTAAATGCATACATATATACTGAAGTTTGTTGTTCATAAGGTGACAAACTCAATCCTTCTTAAGGCACTGCAGTTAGATGGAAAGATAGATAAACGGATAGATGTGGAGGCCAGTGGAGAAGAGAAAAAGACTGCGTGATGGCGTGGTCATGATGACTTGGACCGATGTGAAAGCACAAAAGATACCACAATAAGAAGCACAACAATAAATCTACATAAGTCACAGAACTCCAGTTATACCAGACCTGCAATACGCAGTGTCCCTTACCGCACATTCACACACGCACAAACACAGACATATACATATATAACTCTGAGCATGCTCGAGCGACAGAAGTAAGATGACACGCCGGAATGCTTTTGATGGTCAGAAAGAGGGATAGAAAGAAGAAAAGAGGGATGGAAAGATGATGGAGGAGGTAAGGAGGCGGACGAGGTTACCGTTGGGGCGTACCATTGGCCTTACCACATGGGGGTGAGAGGAGGAAGAAGAGGAAGAGGAGGACGAAGAGGAGGAGGAGGAGGAGGAGGACGAGTCAGCTGGCTTTAAGGAAAGGCAACAAAGATCAGCACCAGAGTAGCGCCTGCATGCCCCTCTGTGTGTGTGTGTGTCTGTGAACCCCCCCGCCCACACCTCCCACAAACCACAACATAGGAGTTCAGACTTTGATCAACCTTCACATATTGGTGATAAGAGTCATCTCATCTGAGCCTAAAGGGAGATTTATGTGTGATCTTATGGCACAGGCAGATGGCCCCCATCGCCTCCCAAGGCCACATAAAATCCCTCTCTATCAAAGCAGCGGATGGCTGAAATATGTAGAACCTGTGAGGAACACATCTGTCCACAGCTTTAAGGTCCCCAACACTTCTTGATTGATAGAGCTGTCTTTATCTTTATAGGCTGATGTCATGGAAACAAATGTCTCTGCATATATGATGTGGCCTCCCTGAAGTTATTGGCATGTTTACTGAATGCATCTAGTTTCATGAAGGTGATTATTTTGGCTGATGGTGGCTTGAAAAGCTAATAAGAATTGGGTTTATGTGTATCTCAATGCAATTTATTTTAAGATCATTTGTGTCTATTGCAAGACTTGGCAATAACATCCTGTAGGGAGACACCTGCTGGTCAGCCCTGGGATTACAGCATTTAAGACGAGCCATAGACGAGCAAAACGTTTAGTGACACTCTGTGTTTTAACTGGCCATGTTAAAATGCCTTCCCATAATATAACTGCAATTAAAAATTATTTTTAAGGCTAGATTTAAAGAAAGGGGAGGAAGTTAAATAGCAAAGCAACAAACAAAAGGAAGTGAAAATCGGAAAGTCAGGAAAAAAAAGTATCATGGTAAGAAAAAAAAGAACAGGAAATACTGAATACAAAATATATTTTGAGGAGAAGGAAGGGATTTTAACAAGGTCATACACATAATATGATCACACACGTGTCATGAATAAAGCATATTCTTGTAATATTCACTATAAACTTTAGTGAAAGAGTTTAGCCTTTTTGCCTACAATCAATTTCTGTACATTGATCCTTTGTATCCTTTCTTCAAACCATAGCTTTTGCTGAAGTATGCTAATAAGCATATTCTAGAAAATTTATTTACACTGTACAAGTTTCCCTCAAACTAAAGGATAAAATGGAAAAGATCAAATTCTAAATTTGAATCAAAATGAGCATCACCAAAGTATTGGTTTAATAGTGTGCCCATTTATGTAACTGTATCCAATAAATTAGTTTACTTATCACTTGAATTGCACAATATATATACGTGTATGTTAAAAAAAAAATTATAAAGGAATGCCTTTTGTTACATCAGAAAAACTTAGTCTTTTAATTGGGTCCTGTAGAGTAAAATAATTTATATGGTTGAATGAAAGCTTAAAAACTGTATGCGCTCAATTGATCTGAAGTACATTTTTTAAATCAGCTGTAATATGCTGAGTTATAGTACTACTAAATTTTTAGTTTAATAATTAGGAAATGCAGGACAGACTACAGGAAAACAGTGTCCCCAAGTGAACTGCTACATGTGGTGAACGTATGTCCAGAACAAATAGAAACAAACCAATCCAATAAACAGTCATCTGTTCAGGCTGAACCGTGCAGATGTGAGTGATTCTATCTGCAGCTCTGGATTTACGAGCTTATCTAAATGAACTTGAGCTGCTTTCTCACATTGCACATAAAATTTTCAAGCAAAAAAAATAATCAGTCAGTTCCATGGGTAACATGGGAGTACTCTTCAAATTGATACTTTAAGGACGTCAAGTTCTCTAATTATGAGAAATGGTTAAATCATTACATGAAATGTATGCCAAACGACATTTCATGATGATGAAATTAGCCGATTGAGCTGTGAGGACGAAGGAAAGCCCATGTTACCCTGCTTGCATTTCAGGAGAGCAAGCAGCACCACAGATCGACGAGAGAAAAAAGATAAAGAAGGAGATATAAACATCAACAACAGAAGGTAAAGTGAACTGAAAAAGCTCAGGAAGTAAAGAAGAAAGGCAAGAAAGGTAGGAGAGGAGGAAGCATTCCAAAGAAAGAGAGAGAAATAGATGCAATCCATAACTGGCATCCTCTGCAAGACATCACGCAGAGCAAGCCACTACCAGTCTGTTCATACTAGTTCTACACAAACCAAAGTAAAAAGAATCCGGACAAAGTTTAAGAAGCACCCGCAGGATGCTGGGGGAGAATTAAAGACCCAGCATTAGGGAAATATATCTTTCTTTCAATAGTTGCAAAAAAAACAACAAATTCAGCTAATCTAAGTCAACAGGCACCCAACAGAGCGGGAAAGTGGGCGCACCCAGATGGGATGTTTTGGCATTTTAATTATTTACTAAAGACAAAGTGATAACATTTTAAAAGCTAGTTTGTCACGACACTTCATTTTGCACTCTAAAAAAAGCATTTCTTGTTCTATGCAGTTGGAAAAAAGGACGTGGACTTCTGTGACTAATGAAATGAAGTGGCAGGCTAACATTTAAAATGCCTATTTAACAGGGTCCTGGTTCAAAACAGGCATTTCTATCAGGATTGAAGTGCGGAGGGTTTCTTAAAAAAAGGAAAAGAAAAAAACAGAAAAAAAAAAAAACAGTGTAGCTTTGGATACTCAATGCTCAAATTATTAAAAGCCTTCAAGTAAATAAAAGGAAAAGGACTTGGTGCATGCCTTTAGATTAGACGCAAGAATAAAAAAAAGATTACTCATTCAATTAACCAAATCAATCAATTAATCTCTCAAACTGACCCAATCAGTCAACTAAGGTGCACAATTCAAACCAAAGTGTGCAACATCAGTGCAACATCAGTGAACCGTATAGATGACAAAGGTGTATATCATTGGCCCAGTAAACCTCGACATTAAGGTGGCTTTTTTTTAATTGTTATTCTTTTCATTAAATATGAACTGTTATTATAACAATTTATTTATAAGACCTATATTCATTTAAAATTAATATTCTGCCAAAAAATGGATTTTGTTAAACAGCCATTTCCTGGAAAAAAAAAAAAAAAAAAAAGTGTTGGTAAAAAGCTGAATAAAACATGTAATATCCAGATACAGTTGGGAATTTATCCTGTGTCTTTTAAAGACAGCGTAGTCAGCCACTCATGGGGTGAATGGATTCCCTTTCTAAAGCCATGAGGAAAAAGTGCCAAGCTCATACACTCCTGGGATAAACCAGCCTTAATTTGTATGCAGGAGCCACTGTTTTCTGAGGTAAAACATGCTTTTCAGCTCAGGGGAATAGACCAGTGTGCCACGAACATTCTGTACTTGCTTCTTGTCCTCAATGAAACTAATATCTGATAATATGGGATCATTTTCAGCTAGCAATATACATCCATCCCTGTTTTCTTTATTGCCTTTGTAAAATATTTGCCTTTCAATTGCAAACCTAACTTTTATGTGTATTAAATAAACTAAGGTTGCACCAATTACTCATTCAGAGCCACTTTAAGATTAATAAAGATGGTCATGTCTTAGCAGCTAATTTAAAATGGGTAACCAGAGTGTATAGAGTTTAGTTTTCTTAGTTAAATGACCAAAAATACTCACTTACTGTATGTTGGTGTAGCTCAAAACATTTTTATGAGCTTAGCTTGAAGAAATTTAATGCATTTTGTGAAACATCAAGTCTTGTCATGACTGGAAACTGTTTCCAACACTTACGATGTAATCCTAACATAAGTGGGTTAAGTTTACATGCTACATTTAATTGCACGCATAACCATGATAACTTTTTACTCCAAGTTTAAAATAATCTAAAGATCAATTAGTTATTTAACCATTCTGATAACAGTAGATTGTTTTTCTTTTACTTCAATAGAAAATATGCTGAAAGTCTATCCAGAGGCAACATGCAGCCGTCTCTTCTCCTTTCACAAACGGTACCTTAGTATTACATAAAGCAACCATTGTCCTTAATATGTAAACACAACAGACACTGAACATTTGACTTTGTCTTTGGGGGAATTCATTCTTATTCAGCCCCACTGCTGACCATAGAGCCTCCATGCCGATATTAAAGTCATGCATACATTTGCATAAATTTCACGGAGTATTGAGTAAATCCATTTATGGATCAAATTCTCCTCCCCATGTATGCACATTATGATAAAAGCAACTTGTAATTTTTTCTCCCTCCTTTAAACTTCTAGTGTTCCTGGTAATTTATGAATAGAGAGTTTTTCGATCCTTGGGTCAAAACTGAAAATATCTTCCGCTGTTCTTTAATACTTGAAGTGGTCATGCTTTTTGCATGTGTGTCGATCTGTTCGGAAAACATTCGACACAGAAACGGGCCTGGATATGCCACCTTTGTATCTTCCATGCTATACAGTGTCCATCATGCCAGGGATAATGTTTCGTACTTCCCTCTGGCAGTGATGAAAGATCAGGTAATGTGTAACCAAACCAAGTGCTGAAGAAATGCAAAAGGTTTCTATTGACAAATGCAATAGTCTTTGATGCTACCAACGCTCAGCAGACCGAGGCATGTGCACCTATCTGTAGCCGTTTCAAATATTTGGGAATCACATCAAACAATTGGCAGTGAGAAGAGGGTAACAGTGTGTTGCAGAACATGCAGTTTTTTTAATAAAAAATTGGGGGAATAATGTTTTGATTTGATTCTGCAACATCTGTGAATTTCAGTGGCCGTCTCTGAAGTTCACTTGGTTATCTGAAAGCTTGCGAGATAGGAATCAGCGCTCGGTCTGTTTGTGTGTGAGGGAATGGCAGATCAGGCAAGGCAAAAAGGAAGGAAGGGAGGGAGGGAGTTGGACTACTTACGTTAACCTCAGTGATCGCTATGTCAACAATGCTACCCACAACTATCAAGGCATCAAATGTGTTCCATGCATCAACAAAATAATGCTGTGTAGGGGATGGAAAGAAAAGGGGGAAAACAACAGAAGAACAAAGAAAAGGACAGAACGTAAGACATAAAAAAAAGAGATGGAAACGACAGAAATCAAAGGAGAGAGGAGAAAAAATAAGATAAAAACATTACATATAGGAGCATTGGAGTTCTGAGCAGGAGGAAAGTGGGAAAGAATCAACAAAATTAAACGGCGAACAAAACAAAAGAAGGGGCAGTCTGAAAAAGATGGACAGCAGAGGAGGAGCAGCAGCGGCTGGTCATGCTTGTCCATGAGAGGAGATGTCGTCAAGAACCACAGTCAGGAACAAAATCACAACAACAATGAAAAAGTGCCTTCTGCTGGAGTTAAGAAGCTGCGCGAGACTGCTTGCGATTGGTCAGTGAGTTAGTTCAGTTAGTGAGGGGTATGTGCGATCAAATGAAAGAAATCTAGAACCCAACAACATTTCAAATACAGTGGAGCAAAGAAGGAGAACGCAATGGATAAACTCTTTAAGGCTGAACCCTGCCTGCGAAGGCTCTTCTTTCTTGTTTGGAAAGCCATAAGGCTGGGAGAAGGTGATGAAGGGGGTCCCCTTTAGTGGCAGTGGCCATCTTGGATTTAAGAATGAAGGGAGAGAAGAAGGAGGAGGAGGAAGAGGAAGAAGGAAGAAAAGAAGACAGAAACAGCAGCCTGACACAGAAGAAGTCAAGAAGAGGGGAAGGAGAGCGAAGAAAGGAAACACGAGACGAGGACAGGAAGAGAAAAGACAACGAGAGCGAAAAGGGGGGCATCGTACTTACGTTGATCTCACTGAGAATGACGTCTATTATGCTGCCAATTACGATGAGGAAATCAAACACATTCCAGGGATCACTAAAGTACCCCTACACAGGATGAGGTGAGCAAGAGGAGGAGGAGGGTGAGAAAGGTATGTTAGAAGGAAAACAACATCTGCTGCCACTTCGCAGGCCCCATTAAGGTGGTATGAAGCTGTACAGCGGACTGTAGAAACTTAAGAGAACCCCAATCAGCTCAACTTGATGAGCTGACACATAAAAGTGCAAGATGTTACCATAAAGTTTTGGACCCTTTCAAATGGTGTGTTCAGCTGTTGTTATTTTCGGTGCCTTGCAAAAATACCCCTTGAACTTTGTCACAGCTACAAAACTCCACGCATTTTATTTTTTAGGATTTTATGCACCAACAAAATGATTGATTGAATTGAACAGAAATGTTCAACACTTGCCAGTTGGATTTAGTATGGGACTTTGACTTGGCCATCCTGGCATACAAATATTATTTGCTCTAAATCATTTAATTGTTGCTTTGGCTCTATGATTGTGACCTTTGGCCTGCTGAAAGGTGAACGTCAATCTCAATCTGAAGTCTTTTGCGACCTCTGACAAACTTTCTCTGTTTATCTTCCGGTCTGTCTTGACCGGGTTCCCTATGACTACTAAAAAATGCATTTTTAGTTTTTTGCCTTACAACGTTTCACTGTCGATCACTGCAGCTTCTCCAAATCGACCATGGACCTTGTCGATGCTTCATTTACCGTACTTACAGTTTAGGTGGTCTTAGTAGATTTGCAGTGGTGCCATAGTCTTTCCATTTGCAGGCAACAGATTGAACATTGCTCAATAAGATTTTTTAAAGCTTGGGATTTGGGTTAATTTTGTCCAATGCTACAACAACACTAAAGGCTACCTCTCTAATTAAGTTGCTGCCTGGTGTAGCCATTCATGTTGGTCTGGCACATAAAATCCTAATAAAATACAAACCTCTGGCTGTAATATGATATAGCATGTAAGGTACATAATAAAAATGTATATGTATATACACTTTTGCAAGACACCATCTGTACCAAACTGCCATTGTAACATAACCTATTCACCGATGTGCTACATAGTATCTCTAGAAATAAAAAACATCTTAAATAATCTTTGGTACGATGGCTTTAGTCATTTTTAGGAAATCATAGTAAACTTCATATTAAAAATCAAACACATTAGAATTTATTTACAGTACTAATGAAAACTAATAAAATACATCTAACAAGCTAACATAGGCACACATGACTTGTAAAACTACAGAAGGCGTCATCAAACACTACAAATCTTGACAAACTTGCTTAAAACCAGAAGCATACAATCATATAAAATAACTCCCAAAAAAAAAGAAAAAAAAAAAAGAAAAACCATTTAGACATCCTTTTGGCTCGTGCTGGCTGTAAAACCTGTTTAAAAAGAAACAAACAATAAATTAGATAGCATGCCGTAGACGTCCAGATAGGATTTCATGCTGGAGCCAATTCCAAGATTACCTGCAAAGTAGAACCTTTTTTAATAGTTCAATGATTGTCAAACCACACAAAGTGACATGCGTTTTTAGCAGAAATTCTTACAAGAGCTTTGCAAAGTTCAATCATGCAACAACAAAGAAATATTTCTTATACATACAGTAAATATTTCATGAGATTTAATTTAAACACTTAATGTAATTTTCTATAATGAAAGATACCTTTATAATTAAAAATGTTATTGTACAGCATAGATTTGAAACATGAGCTCTTAATTCAAGAGGTAGAAGTATGCTACTGATTGTTTGTAGGGATTTTTCCATTAACGCTGCTGTAATTGAGCGAAGCTTTCCCATCTGTTACTGTTTGAGTTGCCAATACACAAGAGGATTATTAGCCTGGACCAATGAATGAATGCAGCTACATAGTAACCACAGTGAAGTAACAAGGGCGCAGTGAGATTAAAATATGCTGTGCACTTTCTGTTCTGTTATGCATGGTTACGGTAAAACCGATATCCCTTAACTCATATTTGCTTGCATTGTTTATATCACAACATAAATAAACATTCTCAAATCTACAATGAAGTACCGTTGAACGTACCCTGGGCTTGAAGGCGATTAATTTTAGGATCATCTCTACTGTGAACAGTCCTGTGAAGAGCATGTTGAGGATGTTCATTGCATCATTGAAATTTTTGGTCTGTCCATGGTGCTGCAAAAAGAGAAAAAGGGAACGTAACTTTGACAGTATCACTAAATGCAGCACTCTCCACAATTTTTGTAAGGCTCATCCAAAAAAAAGCATTTTATTGCTACATTATAACATAATCTCAGTCAGAAGCAACAAAAATCTAATCTTTGATTTCAAAACGTTTAATTAGAGTCTATAAATCCTGAATTATATCTAAAGTTGTTTCAGAATCAGTAATTCTTAACTTGGAATTTTCTTTCCACCTGAATGAGAGCCCTTGATTTCATGTTAGTATGTATTTGTACAACTGCAATGAAAGCTGAACATTTTCAAAAGGCTTTTTTTTTCTCTTTACCAGGCTTGCTGAAAACTCTGGAGAGTGCCGAGTGTCGGTGTACATGTGTGACTCACCTGCATGGCCAGACAGATGGTGTTGAGGAGGATGAGAGTGAACATCAGGTACTCGAAGTAGGTAGAGTTGACCACATACCAAACCTTGTACTGGTAAGGGTTCTTGGGGATGTAGCGACGCAGAGGTCGAGCCTTCAGGGCGTATTCCACACACTGACGCTGAAACACACATCCACAAATGTGAGCTTTTACCTCTTTTATTGGCCTAACTATCATACTTTAGAAGATCCAGAAGAGTTTTTTGGTAGTCTAAAACAATATTTCCACGATGCATAACAAAATCAGCTCCTTTTCGCTCTTCTGTCAAACTTGCTGCATCAGCTTTGTGGGTAGTGTAAGTTGTTCTGGAGTGACCTTGCCTTATTGTTGCAACCTGCCTTTCATATTTTCATGTTCGACATTATAGAATCCCGTTATCAAGCTTTATAGAATCCCATTATCAAGCAGGACAGTCCCCTATTGTCACACTGAATGCCTAACCCCCCGTCCATGACGCTGATCTAACACACCATAAACAGTATGAGTGTCTTAAAAGCGCCCTCAGACCAAACCAAGCACTACCTGGTTCTTGTCCAGCTCACAGTTCTTATACTCCTGCTCTCCTTGCTCCTGAAATGTGACGATGACGAAACCGACGAAAATGTTCATCATGAAAAAGGCGATGATAATGATGTAGATGATGAAGAAGATAGAAATGACCACGCGGTAGTTGTAGATTGGACCGACATCTTCAGCGTGAGAGTCTATGGCTCGGTACAGCAACCTAACAGAGCAGAGTAGATGGAGAACATGAAAAAAATTTGAGTCAATTGTCAGAGATACACCCACAATGGGATGAGTTAAACTTTGTAGTGGCTTTCAAAAATATTCGTACCTTTTGAACTTTTTTACATCTTGTTACCTTACAACCACAACCTTCCTTTTCCTTCCTTTTTAATGTATTTTATGTGGTGAACCAATGCAAAAAAAAAAATCACAAAAATGTAAAGTTGAAACAAACTAATAGCTTTCAAAATTGCATCCCTAAAATAAACACCACCATAACTGTACCAAAAGTATCAACTAAGAAGGGTGAAAAACAAATGGATATCAAACTTCCCATTTTTTTTGTGGTACAATTTCAAAGCAATACTTTGTGTTTCTTTGTAATAAAAAATAATGACAAAATATTAGTTTCTTATGTGAAAATATGTGAAAAAGTTCAAGAAGTATGAAGTCTTCTGCAAGTCAATGTAAGTAGAAAGAAACACACCCAGGCCAGCCCTCAAACGTAGACACGGCAAACAAAGCCATCATTCCCTGCAGGACATCATCAAAGTTGAAGTCGCTGTTTTCCCAGATTCTTGGGGCTTTTTCTGGTTTTCCCACATCCCCATCCTTATACATGATGTAGGAACCTCTGAAAACACAAGTGCACACACATTGACGTGATTTGTCCAGCAAATAGAGTACAAGAGAAAAAAAATACCATGCGTGGTAAAAGGGTGTTTTCCTACCTGCACTCTGCCTGAGTCTGTTTGGAGCTGTCACTACAGTAGAAGAACTTGCCCTGTTTAAAAGACGTAGAAATTTAGTTTAATGTTTGTTTGTTTTCTTTTCCTACAGCTAAAGACAGATATTCTGCTCTCTTTTCTTTACCTTGAATAGTTGCACTCCAATACAGGCAAACATAAACTGGAGCAATGTAGTGACGATGACGATGTTGCCGATGGTTCTGATGGCCACAAAAACGCACTGCACGACATGCTAAAAAACCACAGCAAAGGTTACAGTTAGTGTATAGATGTCGGCCTTTTTTGAACTAGGAGAGTATTTTCTTAGCGTGCGTGTGTGTGAACCTTTAGTCCTTTGGCTCTGTTGATGGCTCTCAGCGGTCTCAGCACTCGCAGGACTCTCAGAATCTTTACAACATTAATTGCACTGGACCTGAAAAAAATGACGTGATAAACTAATACCCACTCAAAACAACCCAAGCACATCTCCGCAGGAAATACCTGCATTTTGGAGGAACTCGCATCACAGCTTATCTGCGTTTTTATTTTAGCCCAAACTAAGAACTCAAACGAGAAAAGGATAATCCTATTAATGAATTTTTTTCCATTAAGACCCAATTATTAATAAAGCTATAACAATTCTAACATTTTTAACATTCTCTCTGACGAGACTGATTCACAAGAGACTTTAGCAGCAATTTTTATGTAATACAGACACACAAAAACATAGACAAGAACACGGGTACAACATGAAGAGACCAACATAAAGACACAAGACGTTTTACAAGCAAACAGAGAAATTCTGTGCTGTAATAGAGTGTCAGGTCAAGCCGACGGTCAAACAGCGTGAACTTTTAAAAGGAGGTGCTCAAAAAAGAATGACTTGTACGTACTACAAAGGGACCAAATTTATATGTTGACATTTTGAGTTTATCCACTAAGTGATTAGTAAAAGCAAGAAGACTGGTTCTCTTAGCAACCAGTCTAATTACGCACAGGTTTCTATTGAACCCAGCACCAACATGTTTTTTTTTTTTGTATTGGATATGAACTAAGAGCACAGATCTATTCATGAATCCAGGATCTGTGATTATGTGCTACTGGAGGTCATGTTTAAGGCTAATTTTACTCTGGAAGTGTAACATTACAGCTATAAAAAATGTCAATCACACCTAATCACACGCAATCGTAAAATACTGAAACAGTTAACTCTTCTCAGTGTTTTTCGTAATGAACTAGGAGTCGTACATTCTCTATTTGTGAGCACGCTCTGTGCTTCTTTCGCAATTTGAACATGTAAAATTATCAAAAATACATTTTGCCTAAATGTATTGGCATTGGTTGTTAGTAAACTCCTGCTATTAGGAAATGTCATTCGTTTTCCAAATTACAACTAAAATGATCTTAACTAGGGAATCAGATTTTGTCTAGTAAACACCAATTATTACAATTCATTTTCAGATCATTTTATAAACATTTTGCACCTAAAAAAGCATTAGAGTTGAAGGTCGTATTTTCTTAACTATCAACTCTGGGTAAAGTCCTTTGGCCTCTTTCCTCCGTGTTCTTGACAGATTTTGCAGCTTTGCAGCTGAATGTGAACAAAAGCATGAATAGATCACCCTTGTGCTTATTATGTAACAATGTGTCTTGAAAATGTAAATCATGTAAACATCTTTAGCTGGCAATGCCTGTGTGTTTCATTCATATGAGCTTATTTTACACTATTATCAAAACCAGCACTAATTGCATTCTGGATTGGCAATATCGATATCAAAAGATAATTAAATTCCTATATCAGGATTAGATAAGAAGCCACCTTTCCATTAGATTTGTTAGAAGAATTCAAAATGTCAACATAAATTTTCAACAGGGTGACTCTGGGGGAGGCTAAAGGAGTGATTTGAAGAGAAACATTATTTTTGAAAAGAGAAAATAGGATAAAAACACCTGTTGTGCAACTCTTTACAGAGGAAGGAAAAAGTCTGAAAGCAGTTAAAGGCAGTTTCCGTGGAGTGGGATGTTATCGGCCACATATCACAGTCAAACTAGCTGTGAGGATATACTCAAGTTATAGCACATTCTTTGAAAAAAAGTCAAAAGCATTTATATTGTAACAGTTTAAGATATTGACTGAGTTGAGCGGGCTGACAGGGATGAAGAACACTATTTACCAACCACCTGAAGATAAGAAGTACTCTATCCATCTAAAAGAAAAGCAAAAATACAAATAGGACCATATTAAGATAAATATTGGCCAGGATGCTAATAAAAATGTTCAATGTATATATGGACTGCTTCAAAACTACTTACATTCTTAAGTTTTGTTTTTTTAAGTTTTGTCATGTTGCAACCACCAAGTTATTTGTATTTTAAAGTGAAATTCATTTCCAGAAAAATAAAAGTAGGAAGTGGAAAGAAACTGATACATAGTGTTAAAGAAAAACATCTGAAAAGAGGAGCATCCTTTTATTTTAATTACTAATTATACATCTTCTAAATAGTAGTACTGGTAGAACTACAATTTTATGTTAGAGATATCATCATAAATACACATAAAAAATGCATTGCACAAATGTCAGAATTTAATTTACTACCATCTACTAGAAGGTTCATGTTTTAGGCACATATACACAAACTTTTTTTTATATCTTACAAATTATGCAGACCTAACAAAGCCCCAGCCAAATGTTTCGATAAACCTTGAAAATTTGTCATATTTAAGTCATATGAAATTAAGACAAATAGACTAGAGTTCTGGAATCTAAAAAAAAAAAAAATATTTTGGTTTTATGGAGTAAAATCCCAAAGAAATGCATTAGAGTTTGTGTTTGTAACATGACAGTCTAAAAAAAAAATTTCAGAGCGTTATTATTTTTGCAAGGTTCTGTTCAGTGTGTTAATCACCAATCCAAGCTGGCCCCGCTTCTCTTTTTATTAAACATGACAAAATAACCACGTGTCGACTTGCATTCACCTAAACTTCTGATCAAAGTGCAAAAGAAAGTGCTATGTTGTAAGAGCCGCAGGCACAATAAAATGCAGCACCATCACAATTAATTCAACTGTGATACATTCATGAAAAATCCCACACACTCATTCAGTACCTTTAACAGGCAAAAACCCACTGAGTTTAACATTCACATGTAATTTCTATAGCCCAGGAGAGTATACCTTTATTCAGAGACAGGAGAAATTAATTTGACCCATTACATGAATAAAATAGGTGACTGCTCAATTTATCCAAGACCCAGGATAATTTAGTCACTGAAAAAAAATCTTATGGTCAAAAACTAATTATGCAGCTTCCTGCAAATACATATTATGACATAAATTTAGCACTAAGTCATGCTTTTTTTTTTTTTTTTTTTCCATAAGACATCCAAGCACAAATAGATGTGCTTGAAATTTTTTAGGTTACTTTTTTATCAGGTTTTCATTGAGACCTACTAAACTCTCCAAGACCATAGAAATATCAAATCAAAAGAGTGACAACTTTACACGGTTGAGGTGAAGGTCTATTAAAGGGGTTATTAATACAGACTAATGTGGACTTACGTCGAGAAGTCTAGTCTATTAAGCATTAGAGACAGAGAGTGTAGCATAGCATATTAAACATCACAGGAGTTATTAGACTAGAAGCAGAAAGTAAGGAGCAGAAAACATCCTTTTAATAAACATCACAAAGGGATAGACGGTCTGACGTAATATTGCGTGACAAAGTTAAGGTAAATGTGAAGCGTGGCAGAGTTCCAAGCTCAAATTGTTGTCAAGCCGCTAAATATAGGTGAATTAGCTCTACAACTCATGCAGTCATCTCCAATCTTTTGTGAGATGTTAGAAAATTAAACACTATTACGGTAAGTCTTGATATACATTTGCATTGCTTCCTAAATGATGATGAAGGTATCCTTGCAGAAAGTTACGATTACATAAACATCACCCTTTAAGACTGTAAAACATGCCAAGCAAAAACTATTGATGCACTTACTGTATTCCAGAAGAGATGAGAGAAACGCTGACCACTACTAAGTCCAGAATGTTGAAATAATTTCTACAGAATGAACCTTTATGGAGGAAGGCTCCATAAGCTGTCATCTGCAATTAAACAGATAATGTTTTCCGACATGTTTTCTTATGTGAAAAAGTCAAATTTTGAACTAACTCAGCCTAATCTACACCTGATTGCTAACAGTACAGAGCTATAGAATCAAACAATTATTTTCACAGAATCTCAAAAGCAAGACATCATGCTCCAATCTGCAGAGCAGACGAGAATCAAAGTTGGCAACATTTATCGTTCAGAGTGGGGTTATGAAGTCCTCTCTAAGGCTTTAGAATTTTAACATAAATGGAAAAAACAAGGAGCTGGGGGGAACCTTCCTTGTTATAAAGATAACGATTGTTGGTGGTGCCTTTATATTTACGCAGAGCATTTCTGTATGAAATATTTAAACTTATTTAATCTGGAACGAGTGTGACAAAAAAAAGAAAAAATATGCGCCAAAAATATTTGGCACGTTCCAAAACGTATGTTATCACCAGTAAACACTACCTTAAGAATGATCTCAATGGTGAAGAGTCCAGTGAAGACGTGATCTGCATAGCCCAGGATCTGAAAGCACAACAGGAAGTGTTGTTTTTTGTTGTTTTTTTTTTTTTTGTGTCTGTCTCATCTATATAACTAATAAATCTCCAGGAGTAAACAGAAATGTTTTATAGTCATTTAATCTTTTTCTGTCATGAAAGTGTAATTTTTTTCCTCTAACAGTGAGGATTTTTCTTACCTAAATGTTATCTTTCTGATGTTCTACTAGAGCTGCATAAATTATTGAATCACAATCATCATTGGAACATCAATATTTGCAATACTGCACCCGCAATGGATTGCTTGCATTCAATTTTTGATAGGATATTATATTTTAAGAACGTATTTACATACTTTAAGGCATTCACACTTTGCTCACATTTGGACAGTTGGATGGACACTTGATGCCTATAACGGATACATGTTTTGGTTTTTGTAAATTTAGATGAGCAGCAATTTTATAGTTGGTATTTCCTTACTTTGAAGATCAACACGTTTCCCTTACTGAAATGGTATGTTCGCTTGTCTTTTCTCATTTTGAAGCCTTGCCAAGAGAAATCGGCCTCTTCTTTTTCCTTTTACTGATTAATTATTGATTAACTTAGAATAAATGTAAAACATCAATTAAAACGGGTAACAACAATCCAAAAGAGCACTGTGGATGACTCCACATAAACTAATATCATAAAGCATTTGTCAAGATTCATCTCAAAAAGAGACAGAAAAATTGCAAGCAGATTAAAGTGCATGTAACTCTCTAAATCTCTAAATACTGCTAAGTGCTTGCCCTGTTTAACTGTAATGTGTACCAATGCCAGGGAACTACTATAAAGCAGATCCTCGTTGGCCCCAGGGGATGTGTGTTTCTGACTGAGAGAGGAAACAATGTACACGAGGAGATAAAACACTCCTGGCGCTCAGCCTTTCCATTATACCACAGCACAATTACCACCATAAACACTAAATAAATAATAAGCTGTATAAACAACACACAGCGAGGCTTTATTAATAAATGCAGCTGCCTCATAAGGACAAACTGTAATGACTTTGTAGTTTTAGAGCTTGCACTTGAGGCCGACTGTCTCTGCTCCTATCTCTTGATCATACAACGATTGAGGCCAAAAGACATAGTTTTAATACACCTCAGCACAGAATTTTGGTTAACTGAAGGGTAACTAAAGAAAAATAAGCAATTTGTATGTGTACAAAACAAAAATTACAGTTATAATTCTTACTTGGGTAGAAAAAAAAAAAAGCAAGCGTGAAAGTAAAAAAAGAAGACTTTTTGGAAATTAATAATAGTTACAGTACTGGAGGCAATCTTATTAAGTGTAACATGCCAGACACAAACAGCTTAGTTTGTCTATATTTTGCTGTCAGCTATAATCCTTTTAGTTAATAATATGTGTGTGGGTTGCTAATGATGGCTACCAAGACATCAGTCTGTGCCTTGCTTGATGTGCGTCTTATCTGGCCTCATGTGAGTGGAGGGCCTAAGGTCCAAATCACAACAACGGCAGATTAAGCTAAAGAACATGGCAGAGAAAAAGAGTCTAAGAAATATTTCAAAAAGGTAAAGAATTATATAGTAACTGCACCAGTTCTAAAAGAGAATCTCGGTTTATTTAGTTCATAATTTGTAAGTTCAACTTCTCCGGAATTTGAACTTATGACAAGTTCAACTGGAATCTGTAACAGAATTTACTTTATATCATCTTCAGGCCTCTAAGGATAAATATCTGAATCTGACTACACCTTATTACATATGCTAAAATATATACCTACAGCAATAAAATAAAAATTAGAGCAATAAGAATTCCCATTTTTGTTTGTCTTTTCATCCTTCACTTGTCTAAGATCAGACAAGTGTCAGTGGTAACCGGTCTAGAAAGACAATGTTCTCCCTAGTAACCATCTCTAGCTCATTCTGAGGAATCCAAAAGAATTCATATCCTACAAGGGATCTGTAATGTCCCTTCAACGAGTTCTGTTTCTGGCCGAGGGGTCTCATTCATGCAAATCAGTCAAGTTTATAACTCAATCTGCCACCTGATTTCTGAAAGAGTCGTTCTTGACCGGATCCTCTGCCGCCAGACTGATGCTGCTGAGCAGGATGAAAAATAGGATGAGATTGGTGAAGATGTTGTGGTTGACAATCTTGTGGCACAGAACCCTGAATCTGTTGGGGAAGAAGGAGAAAAAACAAACTGAAGCAGACGAACGAGGACAGGAAGAGAAAGAGGAGAAGTAAACAAATGAAAGGCAGAACAACAGCATCAAATTACTTGTTGGTGTGGCTGAAGATGAAGAAGGCGCGGGCCTCGGGCATGGGAACTGCCTTCTCTTTTAGCTGAATGTCAGAGAGCGGCCGCGGCCTCGGGCCGACTGGCATCTCCGGCTCATCCTCATCCTCATCTCCTAATGAGAGGGTTGGGCAAGAGAGAAGGGAAAGAAGACAGAAAAATAGATGAAACTAAGGTGAAACAGCTGAGAGAGATGGCAATTTTATTTCTGTTGGGAAAGTAGGCTTTTTTTTTTTTTTACCAAAATGTCAGAAAAAGCACAATTGTTTGGCTATTGTTCTAGAAATCGAATGAGTTGTGTAGCTGCTAAATATGTTAGGCGTATTTTTCTTACTGTGCACTATACCTATGTAATCATTAACAGGATACGGATTCTTCTCTTCATTTTCGTCTCCACAGCAGTCATCCATGTTGATCTATAAAATACAGATTTATTCATCAGCTAATTTTGCTCACTAAAATTTGTAGCTTCAGCCTTTTCTTTTTTATGTCGGTAATTACCTTGGTTGCAGTGTTGGTTTCTCCATCAGAAGTGATGGACTTCAGCTCAATCTTCTCACTCTTCTTTTCCTCTATTGGTGGCTTCTCGTTATCCTGACGCTTCTCTGGACTGGCAAGCCTGGTAAGGAAAGAATAGCTTACCTTCTTTGAATGTTATTTACTTCCTGTTAAGTCATAGATTTGCATTTGTTCACTGCGTAACAAAGGATCGTGGTGCACATTTAAGGTCTCTCCCTACTATCATTTGTGCAGAAACGATAGTAGGGAGAGAAATCATTTTCCAGTATATTGCTGAGTGACACTAAGTTAGAATATCCAAAAAAACAAACTCATTTTATTATCTAAATTTAATGCAAAACTTGTATATTTCATTAACTTTAAGTGACATTCTTATAGTATTTCTTTTCTAATGGGTCAAAATGAAAACCCAAAATTCCAGTTCTCAGACATTTCAGTACCAATAAAAAAAGGATTTTCAATACATAAATATCCTGGTAGAAATTAACTCCACATACTGTACAGTATATATGTATAAAACCAGTATTGGTCTGGGTTGCATGTGGTTGGTGCTAAAGTAACTTGGATTTCCTTAGTACCACCGAAGACCTGATTGTTGCCATTCGTGCTGCACTGATGCAGTAATTTCTGCAAACTACCCCCAACCAAATACAGAGTGCTTTAATTGTATGGCATGTTTAGAATAACTAATTCTGTGTTTTCCTCTATCTCTTTTAGCTATTTGCATGCTCGTATATACACACGCACACACATAGAGCACACGCGCGCAAAGCTAAGGTTAAAGGAAATGACACTTTCGGGAACGCCCTCTTTTTGTCCTGTCAAGCACAGTAATAAATAATTCTGTATCAGGAGTGGCTAAACATAAGAAATTACACTGTTGCAGCTTCTTGTTCTGACATGTCTGTGTGTGCTAGCTTTTGTAGCACTGAGTTCCAGCATCCAGCAGTTCATGCCTTGCTAAGAGTTGCCACATTTCTCAGGCTTTGTCTCACTATTTGTAAACCTTTTTGAGGTCTGCAAATCATTAAACATGTCTCTTTCTGCTTTCAGTTGCTGCATCTCTTGGTTTCTCAGTGTTCTCCTTCTTACCTGGCCAGTTTTTTCCTCTCCTTCGCCTCCTCCTCTTCTTTCTGAGCCGACGTCAGACTCTCAGCATCTGCTAGATTGTCAACAGCGATGGCCAAGAAGACATTCAGTAGGATGTCTGTTCAGAGGGGTAATGTAAGAAATAAATATCTAATAGATGAGATGGTGCAGCAGGCGAGACCGGTCACAAATCATTCCAGTGCAAATCTTGTAAAAATGCCATGACATACACATTTCTTTTGCACAAATGTATTCTGGCCAGAAAGCAGCTTCTCCATTCATTTCAATTCCACTGTGTGTATACACGATAGCATGACTCTCATAGTCTGCAGACAGAAAAGGATACAGTTTCCGCAGATGAAGAGGATGATGAAGTAGATGCAGACCAGCATGCCAGGAAAAGACGGGCCTCCGTACGCCATGATGCCGTCATACATAACAGAGTTCCAGTCTTCTCCTGTTAGAATCTGTGGAACAAATAATACAGAGTGCTTTTACATGAAGAACGCATAAACCAGCTAGACCACAAGCATACAAAGATGAGACAAAATGGACACTGTTGACCCTGACAAAAAAAAAAAAGTAGTATTGTTACCTGGAACACAGTGAGCAGAGACTGGGGAAAGTTGTCAAAGGTGCTCCGTCTGGTGTCGTCAAAGTTGAATTTCCCCCCAAAGAGCTGCATGCCCAGCAGGGAGAAGATGATAATGAAGAGAAAGAGGAGGAGCAGCAGGGAGGCAATGGAACGAACTGAGTTGAGTAGGGAGGCCACGAGGTTGGAGAGAGAGTTCCAGTATCTACAGAAAAGAAAGCACAGACCCAGATGATGTATACGTCGGTGTTTGGCTGGAAAATGTTGGACTGAACTTTTATAGTCAGTGCCGTAAAAGTCGTAATGACCTTGTTATTTTAAATATTCTCAACAGGCGTACGCAACGCAACACTGAGATGCCAAGAGGAGACATGATCTTTGTTTCAACTAGAATGGTCTCTAGTATTCCTCCACACACGACGAAGCTGTCGAACCTGTTGAAGAGCGACACGAAGTACGCCTGTGGGGTGCAAAGGGAAGGGAAGATGGTTAGAATTGGGTCATAGACAAAAAACATTTTTACTTTTTGTCACATTACAACAACAAACATCAATGTACTTCATCAGGATTACACATGGTAGACCAGAGATCTGCAACTTGCAGCTTTTCAGGGTAAAGTTATTGGTTATTATTGGGTAAAATGGACTATGAACTGAGTGGATGACAGAAAAAGTAGTGGATTTAAATATCTAGGCATGTCACGATAACACATTTTGCTTGGCAATTAATTGTCCCAGAAATTATTGTGATAAATGATAATACTATGATTTTGAGACCACTGTTTACTAATAGTATAAATGACTTAACAATGCAAAGACGCACTCTCAAAGATCAATAAACTAATTTCTAAAGAACATTTAGCACTGACATTTTAAATATCCAAAATAAACACACAAACCAAAAACAAATAAAATGGATAAAATGGATTATGAAGTCTCTGTAAACAAACTTGCCCTTCAAAATATATTAATCATTAGGCTCAGACAATGAAAACAGGATATATTGTCGGAACCTTTGTTGGAAAAAAAAAAAAAAAAAACTAACTTACTTCTGCTTATTGGGTGTCAAATATTTGCAGCATTTTTTGAAATGCTGGCTTCTCAATGAGATCAATGCGATTAAGCAAGCTATTTTCTGCTGGCTTTTTTGTATTATGTTTGTCGATTAAACACTCTAGTAATTGTGGACTGTCAGTAAGACTAAGCCAGCTGTTGACTGAATTTTTTTTTTTTTTTCCAAGCTGGAAAACCTGCATTGCATGTTTTAGGTGCAGATACATGTTTGTTGTATTGTCGTGTTTAGTTGGTACTGTTTTACAACATATCTCCTCCAAAGGTTAAGTGGTTTACCACAGATTGCTCCCAGAATGCAGCTGTCACATCTGGCTTTTAAACCAGCATTTCCTTTGCTTTCTCCTCCTCTCGGGGCTTTTATGTTAAGCTCTGTGGTGCGAAACCATGAGCCTGGCTGATAACTGATGTGAGAGTTCACTCCTCCTTATGGGCTCATCACATGGGAGGCAATGTCGCTCCCTCTGCATCCGTTACATAAAGAATTTGAGTGACGGGCGACAATAACTTGACCTCTTACCACCAAGCAACTGGTGAAATTTATGCACGTGAAATTTTGAGGTCGTACCAGCAGACGTGCATCTGCAGAGACAAGACGATAAAAAAAGTTGAAAACTGTTCAACTTTTGTTGCCATCGTGTCCCGTGTGTTGGGTTCACCCTGAGTGGCGGAAAACTGAGGCTTTTCACTGGCCTTTTGTCACTTCCCGTATGATGAGCCCTTTACTCTAAGAAAACTAGAAAGGAAGGAGGCAGCTAAAACTTCTCATCATCCAATCTCTTTGCTAGAGAGATACATGATGAAAACAAACAAGCATGCGACTTGAAATCATTGAGCTCATTTTAACTTATCACGCGATTAATTGATTTATTGCTTAACATAACAGGCCTATGTACACCCACTACAATGTAGCGATACAATGCATGCTATGCATACCCACTACCATAATTCCCTAACAGAACGGAACAAGCAACAGATTTCTTTATGTAGCGTAGTCTTTTGTCATCTGGTCGCTAAATTTAAATGAATGACAGACATTTCAAGTTTAATTTGTTTTGAAAGGCATTTATCACTTTCCTTTCACTTCACACCGAATAGCATAAAAATGGAATGGTGCACAATTATGCATCCCTTTGTGATGCTCTAACTCCATAAAATTCTGATAAAATACATTGAAGTTAGTGGTTATAAAGCATTGCCACCACTTACCTGTAGACCAAGACTGTACATCTTTAGGAGCATCTCACCAGTGAAGAGCGCTAGTAATACTTTATTTGCTATATCTGCAGACAGGAGCAAAATTAGAAGATAAAAAGAAGCTAAAAAAATGAAAAGAATAATTTTGCGCTAACTATTTTCATGCCAATGATTTGTGTTTTTACGTGTGATGTATACATTGTGTGCGATGTACCTTGCACGTCTGTTAGCCACTGAGGCTGCTTGTGATGTTCAGAGGCGATGGTCAGGGTGTTGAGAAAAACCAGGAAGATGACCAGCCAATAGAAGACCTGGGACTTGACTGCTGCTCGACACTTTCGCCTACACAACCTGTTCCACCTCCGAGAGTAGCGACTGAGAAAGGCAGATTGAGAGGTGAGGAAAGATTGGAGAGGGTAGAAACAGAGGAAACATGTTGGATGGTATAGGTCAGAGGGCGAGTGAAGAAAAAAAATGAGAGAGAGATGGAAACAGAGAAAATGAAAAAACATGGAACCAGATGGAGGGAAATATGGTGCCAATGAGGAAATAAGGAACAATCCGCAGTGAATAAAGAGAGAAAGGCAGTCAGTGGGGGAAGAAGAAGAGGAAGAAGAAAAAGTTAATTGGTCAGTGCACCGAATCGACTTGACATCAGCTCCATATCCTGTGGCTATCTGTTGTCTTAAAGCAGAGATGTGGAACAGTGTTAGTCATCAAAGGTGTTTCATACTAGCAGCAAACTTGAAAAGCTTTGTAGCAGAGATGGAGAGACCATTTAAAAAAAAAAAGAGGGAAAGACACTTGCAGACATTAAAATGAAATGTATTTTATCTACAAATGACAACTGTATTTTTGACTAAAGAAAAGAGCCTAAATGATGTAGTTAATTGTTCCTGGGTTGTCGTCTGGACTAATTCCTCTTCACTTTCTTTTGCTGTCCACCGTAGAAAATTTCTGTCATTGTTTCTGATAATTGCCAGCTTCACGCCTCGCAAACAATTTACTCTACTCCCCGCACAATGGGTCGCACAAGGGTCATTTTACATCTTCTCCCATGTAGGAACAATTTTCCACAGTAATTTCATAATTGTCCCGTTCTGAGTAAGTGACATGAAAACATGTGAAGGCAATATAAGGGGATTTACTTGTTCTCATAGCGGCAGTAGTAAAGTATAAATGAAACTTTGTGTCTCTAAACTGCATTGCTTTAATATGCCTCTCCTTATAAATAATCTCTGAAATGACATCTACTTGTATAGATGCTTAAACATCAAAAATCCCCTCAAAAGGAAGACACTGTTTTATGAAAACACTCAATTCTGCTTTGGTCTACACACAGGTTATTAGGCACATCTTCCTTGTGGCAGTTTGGACCCCATTCTCTATTAGAAAATGCTTTAATTCTTTGCGCTATAGGTCCTGTCTGGATTCATAATGGTGTTGGAAATATCCATTTTGGTCCTTATTGTCTTAATAGCATATTGCAATTTCATCCCTGAGGTCTTCTATTGGATTGATTCTTACCATGGAGGTCACTGGGAAGCTCCAATAGCTTCCAACTCAGTGTAGTGCTCAAGAAACCAGTTTCAGATTATTTCAGATTTGTGCGTTATCTTGCTGGAAGTATCCATCTCGACTAACTCTGTGGTCATAAAGGCTGTGGCATTTACACAATTCTCAGTTGTACCAAGTGACCCAAGAAAATATTTCCCAAGCCATTAAAGCACAACCAGCAGCCTGTGACTGTTGATACAAGGCAGGATGGATCCATGCTTAAAAAAAGTATTTCTTTTCTGTTTTGCATCCTTGTTTTAAACTTGTCTAAACACTGGAAAATCATGGTTATTTTTAGTCGAGGCTATGATATTGTGAGAAGCACTTATAGCTGGTTAATCATTTTATTGTCATGCCCGCTATAAACATTAGAACTGTGCAAATGATTAAGTATTTATAACATTTAGTTTGACATTTAGGCTTCATGAGAAAACAAAATTTTTAACAGCGTAAATAACCATGACGAACCATTTTTGTATCGCTGGGACGAATGCAGTACCACACAATGTATCAATTACTGTATTCATAAAGGTGTCGGATACGTGATTGGTTGCTGGCTTTCTATTTTTCATACAAGTAAGAATGTAGAAGTATTTATGATCAACTAAATGTATAAACACTGCTTACCAGGATTTCATCTCTTTCTGTTTGCTTTCAGTTATGGCCCACACAAGACATAACTCACAACACAACACGAGCATAAACACACTTTGACTCAGTGTAACTGAGCTAAAACATTTAGCGCCACAGGTTATGAATATCTTCTTCACTAATAGAGAGCATCAATTTAAAATCTTTGAGTCTGATATATCGATGTATCTAACAACGTAAGAAATTAAAATTATGGAAAACTCTCACCTTTGAATGGTGCTACATCAAGGTATTTTACGATCTGAATTAAAAAGAAGTATTCCAGATAACTTAGCTTTTTATCTTGCAAAATGATGTACTCTTTGTTTCTCGCAGTCTAAAATTAAATCAGACTAAACTTTTACTTTTTTTCACTTCAGTTAGGATTGTTTACATTATTTCTATTTGCTAAATGAGTGAGAATATCTGAGGTATAGTCTATTACTATTTTAGGGCTTTCTGTCAGCTTCTGATAAATCCAACTGATTTAAAACACAAAACTTTTGGCCTGATTTAATGTCAGACACTGCGAAAAATACAATTCTTTTTATAAGGAGCAAATACTTGATATCGACTTCAGATTAAATATCATGGAATTAGTATAGATTATTCTGTAAATGAAATGCCTACAGACAGTTTTAATTTATTACCTATCATGTTATTATAATTAGTGAGCACAGAGGGAGTTTCTATTAGTTTGATCATGTTAGTTTAAGATTTTCCTGTTTTCCTTTCATTTTGTTCTTCTCTAAAGTAGTACGCAAGCCCAAAGACACTAACACACATTCACAGCCAATAAATAAGTACGACTTCATTAGAAGACTACGGTAAACATGTACTAACCTGAACTTGGATTTGGAGATCCTAATTCTGGAACACAGAAAACAAAATGGATTATACAAAAACACATAGCACACAGACAGACAAAAAACACAAGACGGAGGTGATTTGAAAAGGAACAAAGGGGGAATATAGCTTCCCCTGTTTTTATAAAAAGATTTGCAGCATATATGTTTCTTGATCAACCTGCATTTGTTTTGCATATTTTACAGGTCATTTTAGGCAAAACAATAAAAGATGTTGCAGATGATCAAAGAAAATATTTGCCAAATGGTCCAATTCACCAGTTTTAAGTAGCCATATTAGATCTTGGGCATAGCCCTACAAAATTAATGCTGTTATTCAATTTTATATATATATATGTATATATAAAATGTCTATATATATATATATACACACAGTACACAAACACAGTGGCATCCAGTCAAAAGAAAACAGTCTTAGTTTGATTTTCCTCCAGTCAATTCTGGTGTAAGAAAACCACAATTCATTAATGGAAGGAAAGTCTGTTGATTGTTCACCACTGTAACAGGAAAAAGGTACAAGGAGAACTGAGGACAAGATATTATGGAGGACATTTTGACAGAAGAGAGGAGAAGGAAATAAACAATGTCCATTGCAAGTACCATAGTTAACAAAATTGAATTGATAACTGCCGAATCGATCTGAAATCAATTTTTTTGCGAGATGTTTGTATTTGCACTCTGGTTTGGTTGACAAAAATCAGATGAACTGATGGAGCAGCTGACTCACTGGCTGACTGAACAGCTGACGGAAACAATGAAGCGTCTTATTGACGGCCTGAAAGAACGAACAGAATGACTGACTGGCTGGATATGGGACCTGACAGTGCATACTTCCCCTTCATGTGTCCGTCTCGGTGAAGAGATCAGCAGGTGCTGAAGTAGCTCGTACCCCAAGGGCCTGTCTGCTGGCAATGTGAAGAAGAACTGACAAACACTGAAAGTCCCATTTAAAAAAAAAAAAACAATACAAAAGTGGGGGGAAAAAAGCCTCCAGGAAACGCTCTATATCCGGGATGAAAACGCCTTAATGTAAAGTCTCAGTCAACGTAAGGTCTATATTTTTTTCCAAGTGTTGCAAATAAAAAAAATCTTCTCCTTACCCCCCCCCCCCCCCAAAAAAATCAAGATAGCGCATACTTTTGTGATTAATGTAAATCATGAGAAGTTGTTGCAGTCTGATATGATTTAGTTCTCGGCTCTTTCCTCTATGTTAACTAAGTTGAGTCGCTCTGAGCGGTTAGGTCTCCTGAAGAAAACAACTATTTGTGCAAGCTGAAAATTCATAAATCTGTCATAACATTCTTGCGATGGAATTAATAAAACCAAGTAGCTGACTTAATATGAACACTATTGAGTTTGAAATCTAAAATGACCAGTTTTCTTTTTTTCCATTCTTTTTAGCCATTACAAAAAAAAAAAAATCACTTTTAAATTTGTAGCAAAGATTTCTACAGAGGTCGGTTTTTAAATGTGGAACATGAAAGAAGGATTGATATATGGTGTAGACTGAGTGGTCAGACAGATGAATGAATGGATAAGTGAACATCAGAACAAATGGATTGAAAGACAGACTGATAGAAGGATGGATAAATAAATGTATTGGTCGATAGGCAGATGGACAAATGGATAAAACGATTTCTGGATGGATGCATGAAGAAGCAGAGGGATGGATAAAAGACTTGATCGATAGAAAAACCGATGAAGGACGAAGAGCTGGATAAATAGAGAAATCGGTGGACAGATAGGTGAATGGGTTTGTTTTCTAAATAAACTTTACTTCTATGGATGAGCTGAAATCATATTATGTTTTTATATACTCTTCCTATTTTAGTTTTTGTGTTCAGGTTAATTCATTTTGACAGTATACGAATAAACACAAACAACACAACAAGTACATAATAACAGACAAACACTGAACGTACAGATAAATGACCATCCAAAAATGCTCTCTAACTTCGGTCAGCAATTTTTTTTTTATGTGTCATATAGTTTTACTCTGGAATCGCCTGTAACCCGTTCCATTAACGAGCAGTTTTGGATTTGATTTTGCATGCTAAAGTAGAGGCTCGCTGGAGGTCACGGCTCCTGTGAGGCCCTGCGTCAAAGAAAGAAAGCATCTCATTCATTTTGAATAATGTAAAATCACAAGAAAAACATCTGGGGATAGCAGGAGTGAGTGAGTCAGCCGCTTGTGAACTCCCACAGGGGAGGAAGAAAGCGTTTCAACGGCCAAACTCAGGTAGGGCAGAGACAGATCAGAAACACACAGAGAGGAATTACGTCCCATAATCATACTCACGTAAGAAAACTCACGTAAAAATATGTTTTAGTCTTTAAGTTTTGGCAGTGTTATTATAGAAATGTCAAAGATCATGTTCATAGACTTTGAAAAAAAAAAAAAAAAAACGGCCCCTGTGGGAACAGAATGTGCGGTTATTTGTCTCTTCAGATAAATCACCTTCACCCTAATTAAAGTTTTATCTGTGTGGAGTGTATTGACGACCTTCTGGTCCTTTACCCCAAGAGCCTTTGGTGCATGAATGCCTGCATGACACAATGAGTTATAAGGCTAAGGCTGGCTCAGTTAGATCAATGAAGGACAGAGGCAAGCCAAGCCGCTTGTACCATGTCTAACACAGCAGAGCTGGTGGAAAAGACAAAAATCCTGGCAAGGCGAGGAGTCCTCCATGGGAATGATGGCTGGGGATTGAGAGAGCTGAAGAAGAGGTGTGTGTGCGCGTGTGTTTGTTTGTGCAAGAGGGTGAGGTACTCACGCCAGTCTGGTGCAGCAGGTCTCCCCCTCCACGTCTCCCCCGGGAGCGTTATCTGTGTTGACTGATTCGTTTTCACTAGCTGGCATGCTCACTGAGAGAAATGGGTGAAGACAAAAGGAAAAAAAAAGTAAAATATGAGGCTGAGTCAGAAACAAAAAAAAAAGTCTATGGCAGCATAAGTGTGCAGGGGGTTTAACGTTTACCTGGAAATAAAATGTACATTTCAAGTGCACGTTTGCAGCAGCTTCCAAAATGATTAAGCTTTTTTTTTTGCCTTTTTAAACCACCAACTTTTCTGTATTTTCTAGAGAATTTCCACAATAGACCAAATAATAGTGAAGAGGAAGAAAAAGGACACATAGTTTTTAAGATAATAATAAAGTGTGGAATGCATTAATTTATTCCCCATTACTCGGATTCCCTGTATAAAGTTTGGCGCCTTCAGAAGTCATGGATGCATTCCTTTTGGGTCAGTACTTTGTAGAACCATCTTTTGCTACAGCTACAGCTGCGAGATTTAAATGATGTATCTCTACCAGTCTTGCATATCTAGAGATTGAAATTTTTGGCCACTTTAGTTTTTTGCTAAATAGTTGAAGCTCAGATTGGACTGAGAGCCTTTGTGAGCATAAATTTTCAAGTCTTATGACAGACTCTCAAACAGATTTGTACTATTGGAGTCATTCAGCTGGTCCGATCGGTAAACAATAGCCATAGATACAAGTGTTTTATTAACCTCTTATGTGATTTTTTTTTTTTCAGGACTGCCCTGCATCCACGTCTTAAACATAAAAGAGAGAGACTTTGTACTTTCTTTGTAGTGTAAGGAAAGAGCTATGATACCTATGATATCAGATGCTCTGTTCATCCTCACCTTTGAGTCTAAATTAAAATATGTCTTTTGGTAATAAGAGAGCATAGTTCAAACTGCATATTTTTTTCTGTTTTAGATAGAACAGCGTGCGAATGATGATATGCAAGGATAGAGGGATGAGTTAATATTGAGACGATGGGGAAAGACATTGAAAAATGAAACATATTCATGGGTAATAATGGAAAAATCCATTCAAAAAAAAGTACAAAATGAATGGACGACCAATAACAGTGAAGTGGGATGGGGAGACAATAATGTAAGCACTAAAGACGGTTTAGATGATAGGAGATTGAGTGAGAAAGAAAAGGAAGAATGTGGAGACGCCTGGTTGAGAGACTGATTTGAAATGATCCATCGCTTTTTATTGCTTCTGTCAGTTCAGGCTTGCTTGGGGGGATGAGCCGCATTCCTTTATTGTCACTTCAAAAATTATTGCTACACCTGTAGGTATAAGAATCAGATACTGCACATGGAGTTCCAGTCGCCAGTTTGCCTGCGCTCGTCACTGGCAACTGTGTTACTGTAATTGTATGCTTTTTTAAAAGTTCATTTGAGCCTTCTTTTTAAAAGGTTTTTGACAATCCTCCGCAGTTCCCTACAATTTCCCATTCTGACAAAAAACTCTTGCTGATAGCCCTCAGTCTCAGAGCACGGCAGTGCTAGGTGTCGAAAATCCCACTTTTCATGGAGTGTTTCTTGCATGGAATTAAAGTGCTACAGATAACTTCAATAGACTTAAAAGCGAGAATTTGATGCACAAGTTTCAACGGCAGAGAAGGTTTCAACTACTAATTTGATGGGAAACCTACTAATCAGCAAATCATCCTGTAACACAAAATGTGTTATAAACCTGTTGTTTCAATCATATTGAAATGTAATTGTGCATTGACACACAAATCGGTGGTAAAGAGGTTCACTTTTGTAAAATCTTCTCTCTGTGAGCGTTAAAGCCTTCGCTGTTAACATGATGTAGGTTTCCACACTTCGACATGTCCCTCCTGTAACTACGCTACTTGGTTTAAATGCACTTGTGAGCAGCGAGTTTCTCCTGAGGCCACAAAGCCTTTCAAATACTATTCAAAAGCAGCCTGGTGCCTTCCCCTCAATGGAGCTATGAACTAGTTTAATACCTATTGTTAGAGTAAACCCCAAAGACCTACTACAAAGAGACAAGAAACGAGGAAAATGAAGACAGAGGACAGCAGGGTAAAAAAATGACTGAAGAGACAGAAAAGGACATGATGGAAACAGGGGTCACATGTTTTTTTTGTGTGAAAATGGGATTAGATTCTGCCCTAGCCCGTTAGGAATGCAAAAATGTTCAAGTTATCATGCAAGTACACAGACTTATTTGTTTTTGGAGACTCTGGGAAATTATAACTAAATTATATCCTAACTTCACAGACTGACATTCAGTCAGTGAAGTCTTGTTTTTCTTATCCAAGCAAAGGAAATAAGAAAATAAATATTTCTCTCTAAACGGGGACCTAAGTTAATTGTTTAGCTATTTTAAGTGGGGTTGTGTGGAGTAATTATGAAAAGATTGTGTCTTACCTTCAGTAGAATGCAATCAAATCATTCTCAAGCCCCGCCCAGCTAACGCAGATTATTTTTGACTTAGTTTAGTTTTTGGAGACGAAAAAACATTTTTTATGCTTTTGTGTGAATTGGATATCTGAAGAATCTTAGAGATCTGTGCCCATGAAATTTGAAATGGTATTTTATTTATTTTTTGGACTATTTAAAGATTTTATTCCTGGATAACAACAATCATTCCCTCTTTAAAATAAGTTTATGGCATGCATTTGTTTTCATTTCCCCTTCACTCTGATACCAGTATAATCCAGTGCAATCAGCTTGTAGAAGTCACTTAATAACTTTGTACATAGTCATCTAGAAAACGATGGCAGACTATCTGCATCATGAAGATAAAAGAACACACCAAACATGTCAGGGATGAAGCTGAGAACGTAAAAGCAGGCTTGGGCTACAAAATATCATCTCAACCTCTGTCACTCTTCACCAAATAACCTTGATGCTGTAATTGTGACGAAAGGTGGTTTGATTACATAAGCATGCCAAACATTCAGATTTGTAAAGAAAATGGGAAATTTCATGCTTCATTTTTCTTCCACTTCAAAAATATACACCACTTTGTGTTGGTCTATCACTTAAAATCCCAATGAAATGCATTGACGTTTCTGACTGCAATGCGACAATATATGGAAAACTGTAGGGATTATAGATTATTTTGCAAGGCACTGTATGTAAAACAGAGAGTAGAAGTTGGAGAACATTTTTCTTTCTGAATAAAATTTCATATTTTGGTTTATGAGAGCCTGGAATAATGCAGGGGCTTTTAAAGAAAGGAATCTGAAATGACAAGAAGAGGATTATGTCATCACTTCAGCAAAGATGATTTGCATATACTATTTATGCTTTGCATTGGCCTCGTATGATAACATTCACCTCTTATGTTTTCAGACAATCAAGCAAATTGTTTCCTTTCAGATAAAATTTTTAATGTCAAAACTGTAAAGTTGTTTCTTCTCTTTGTCTCCATCTACATGGGAATTAACTTTTTTATAAGAAAAAGCTAAATTTACGTGCACCAAAGCATTGCAAAAGCCAATATACAGGAGGTGCAATTTTAGGTAAAATTTCATAAAACTAGGGAGTTAGAATATTATAATGCTTAAGTTTGAAATAATCATTAAATGAGCAGCAATCATTTGGACGTAGTTGTGCAAAAGGCACAAGCAAGACATTGAGAACAAACAAATGTACAGTGTCGAGAAGTTTTTACTACACACTAAGGGGTTGAAGCTCTAAAGGGGGCAAAAGATATTCTTGCTTAAGTGGCAGGAGAGTCTTTACAGAAGTAAGGAAGGTAGAAATAAAAACAAAAGGAAGATTTTAGGCGTAGAAAAAGTGCTCGGGGTTGCAGTCCGCTTGCAGTTCTAGGATCTGTAAAATCTTTAACTAATGTCGGTCCATGCAGACAAACGCACACGCCTTACGAAGGAAAGCCGCGTTTTTCTTCACGGCTCCACGCAGAGAGAGAAAATGTCGACCTTTACCTGGAGACAGATAGCACGGCTCAACAGGACAAACAAACACACACTACGTTACACTTGCATGTAACGTAGAGAGAACTTCACATCAGCATTTCACCTCCAGACAGCATGAGAGACATGCACACATGTTAAATGTGTGCATGTCAGAAACCAGTTGCAAAAAAAAACATTTATTTAAACAATTACGCCGACACCTCATTTCTTCATGTAAACAATAGTTTTATGTTGAAAAGAATGAATATGATTGCAGCACTGTCTGTTCCACAATTTAATTTTTTGATATTTATTTTATTTACCCAAACTTCTGCAGTTTTGTGCAGAGAGAAACACAATAAAGGTCAGAAAGTAAGTTTATCTGAATTTCTATAAATGAAATCCAAGAAACTGACTTTAAACTTTTACTGAGCGCTACACAAGGTTGTTGTTTTGCATTTTTTTTGGAATGATTTTGAGACATATTGCATTTTTATTTTTAATAATTTTCTCTATTGTATTCTTTTCATTGTGTAACACTCGCATGCTGGAGTCATTGTCTTATAAATCATAACATAACATACAATAATTAAAAATCTCTTGTACAGTAAAATGTAGAAAGATAATGTAAAATCTTGCAAACATTGTAAGTAACAAAACAAGAAACAGTACATAGAAAGTGATGCAATAAAAGGCATAAAATTCATATTTTAAACAGTAGCTGCAGAATTGCTGTAGCTCACTTAATGGTAGGCGATGAGGATAAATGAAACCCAGATTCTTCTCATCTATTTTAATCATATGCACAGTACATCCACACACACTCACGCACGCACATGTTCACGCACACACACAGAGCTCTTTAATAAAGCATTTTTTATGCTTTCAAAGAGTAATTTTACACTTGCAGTCATCTTAAATTTCTGACAACTATCACCTAAGACAACCCTAGTACATCCTTTACTGCTCTTAGAAAATGTCTGACACCTTCAAAGTCAATGGAAAATAATTATTTATTGCAGATATTTCCTCAAAGTAGAGCTAGTGTTACGTTTAACATGACACCAGTTTCAATAAAAAAAAAAATTATCCAACACGTTTTAGGAGTAGAATCCAAATGCATCCAATGAATAATAAATTAACTTAAAAATGGACAGTAACAGTCTGTTACCAATACCAACCAGTAACTGGTTGATAAATTTAACCGGTACTTGTGATTGAGGTGGGAATGAAGGTATTTCTTAGTGATTTGTGTCATGGTAAATGACTTGACTCATCTGCAAGACGTTCAAACCAAAGCACTGCGTTTAAGAAGCAAGAAAAAACAAGCCAAATTTAAACATCAACCTATGCTACTGCTGAAGCCAAATGTTTACATACACCCTAAAAAGAAACATAACCCTATTTTCTTACTGTTTGATATTAAACCACACTCATCAATTTCTGCTTAGGTTGGGATTAACAAAATATTTCAAATTAAAATAACAAAATTCTCTTGGTAATGATCTTACCAGCTTCAGACAACATCTTCACAAGTTCTTTAACTTTCGTTCTGGTGTTCAGTCACACATTTCATTCCAAAACCTGCTATTTCTCTGTGACACTGAATATGTCCATGTTGTAAACACTTGCATAATTTGAACAAACTTTAATCAAAGACACATGGCGTAAACAGAAAAGATATTACACGGGTTGTGTTAACTTGAAGAACTCATGGAAACATGTCACAACCCCACATGCCATCCTGACGATAAGCAGTGAGTGAAACAAACAAGCTTTCTGGTCTTCTTACTGAGGTGGACTAGAAACATTCATGCAACAAGACGGCAAAGGTGGAGAGCATGCAAGTCGCATAGAAAGGCCCAGAATACACAATGTGCTTCTGAGATGACCTAGGACACATGCTAAACTGCTGAGATGACACAATAAGATACAGTAATTGCATTAGTTCTAATTAGTTCTGTATTTCCCCCTTTTAGAATCGCTAAGTATCTTCAAAAGACTGCTGCAGAAGTAAGCCGAAGACAGAAAAATGATAGGACCTGTGATCATCAGTACTGCAGTGATTACAAAAAAGAAAAAAAAAAAGAAAAAGAAAAACTGGAGATCATTAGCACAAAACCGAGTACCCTGGTTATTTCCAATTAGCTGAATCCAATTATAAGCCCCTGGGATGTTTTAGAGAAAATGGTGGATCCACACAAAGCCTTAAGCAAAGAGAGCAAGAGAGAAATTTATGTTTCTGACAAATACACTCATCAGGATATGTTTTGGCAATTGAACTGTTTGCAGTTTTACTTGAGAACAATCTGCTGTTCGTCTTAGACTAACACAATTACTGTCAGGTGAGGACATTTTGAATGATTTTTAAACCACATTCATCCACACACTGCACATCCGATTACGCCTGAAACCTTTCGAATGCTTTCTCACTGATACTATAATAAACATGTTGACAATGGCAACTGACTCGTTCAAGTGTATCAGTAATAAACACAAACACTCATTCATGCTACAAAAGCCCACTGAAATGTGCACAAGCTACACATTTGTTGATCTTTGTGCGCAGATGGGATGGTACAGTGCTTTGCATTAAGACCTTTTCAATATTCCAACCACATCAATGTCAATGTAATAGAATATCTTTGTCATATGCATGTATTCTGTGTAGTGCTTTGCCTACATGCAAAACACTATGTTGGCTAAAAAAAACATAATCTTCACGTCATCTTATATATGTCATATCCACCATCAAAGACTTTGTGGCAAAGGGATTTTTTACAATGCACTGTTGATAAATGGTCAATGGCATGGTATGTCTTATAGACACGTGCGCATATACAGTTTTTTTTTTCTTGCCATTTTGTCTGTCAGTTTTTGTCATAAAGTCTATCATCTTTTGGAAAAGTGTTCCGGTGATAAACTGTCCCAGGGCAGCAGAAACAGTATGATTCATCAACCAGGAGAAGAGTCCATTCATCGTAGTGATGGAGGCAAAGCAATTGAAATATTAAGTGACTTGATTTTTCTCCTTCACAAACAGAAATATGATTGATCCTTTTGATGTACAAGCTTAGACTATAAAAACCTATCATTTCGTATCTCATCGGCACTTGATGGCTTGTCTGATTAAATTAATAATTCAGTGTTACACTGAATCAATATTGACATCAACAACATTAGAAATTTGTCTTTAAAAAAAACAGAGTTGGTGATTATTATGCGACATTTACTAAACTGGCAACATACTGATTATTTGTGACAAATACCTAAACCTCAGCTGATTTGGTTTTGCCTGACTGATAGGCATGGACCGACAAAATGGTAACACATGAAGCTTTATTTCCTTCTTAGACCATGTTAATTCACTGGGATTCTCAGAAAGTAAATATCATCATTAGATTAATCAATTCTCTTTTCCACCCATAATGTCATCAGTGTTTTGTTTTTTTGTTGTTGTTTTTTTTTTCCTTTTGAAGACTGAATCACCAGCTCGGCAAAAAAAGATGTGTGCAGACAATCCATGCTGTCTCTGTGTAATTAGTTTTCATTCATTTCAAGTGCATGCAAGCTGTGATTCAAGCCTCTTATAAAAAAAAAAAAAAAAAGACCTTTTCTCCTTTTCTCTGTCACTCTTAATTTAATTTGAGCTTTTGATGTCAGACTTCCAGGTTAGGAGGCTCTATTTCTCTGCCTCTTGAAATAAGGATTAGTCCTAGAGAAACATGTGTGGCTGCCTCTCTCTTCAATCGGGTGGTAGATTGAAACTGGGTGCTAATTTGTGGAGTACATTTCTATCAAAACACAAGTGCTCATATTTCTCGAGATGGATGCTGTTAGAACGTATGAGTAGGTGCAGGATTGTGTTTGAATGTTTGAGAGAAAAAGAGAGAAAGCATTCAACCACGGGTTATAAACTGCAGCATGACACATCCCGGCAATATCTAAACAGGTTTTAAACCACAGGAGGACTTTCAAGCAAACAGTATTTGTATTTGTCACACTCAACATTCAGGAAGTAAAATACCCCTCCGATGGAAGTAGATCTGGCAAGAACCTTTACAAATCCATACTTGCACACAACTTTTCTCCCAACTTTGTACTGCACTTAAACGCATATGCACAAAATTACACCAAGCAACCAGATCAAGGTGAAATGTTGGCCCATTCGTTGGTTGAAATGAATTATTGTACTGCAGTACTCACGGTTTCTGGGTTTGTCATCGTCCAAGCCCTCCTCTTCATTCTCTGGGTCGATGTCTTCAGCCTGAGTGATCCAGTCTAAATAGCCCTGCGATTGGACAAATGAATGCAAAGACGGGGAGAACAAGTCAATGGGCGTAACAGTGGATCGGGCAATATGCGTAAAAAGAAAGCATTGACTAGTTAGACAGTGCTTTGCAGAAGTATTTAGTCTCGTTGAACACGTTCCCATTTTGCAATGCACTTTATGATAAAGTACAAATAAATATTGTTTTTTAATTTTTGTTTGTGGCGTGGAGGGGTTGGCTGGGTGTGCATTTGCATGATAGAATTTTCAGTTTTTTCATTTTTAATCTTCCTTCCTACTCAGCAGTGTTCTGCTTTATGTTGATCATGAAATACACTGAAGACGGTCGAAGAATACAGATACTTTTACAAGATTTAAAAACAGTTAGGATTTCTCTTCCTTTGAATTTGGCAATCTTTTTAATAAAAGTGACCTTGCAAGAATTAAATCTTATACTGTGAAGCTAAATAATGTTTTTATTTTATTTTTTTGAAAGAAGGAAAGGACACTGGAGTGTTTAAATCAGTAAGTACAACACATTTCCACACTTTAGTTAATAAGTGACTTAGATAAACGCTTAGTACTCAAACACAGCAGCCCACCTTAAGGTCCTCCTCCAGTTGCTGTTTTTCTCTTAGTTTCTGGAAGTCACCACGTGCCTTGGCCTTCTCTCTTTCCTTGGAAAACTCTCTGGGAGGGGGGAGGCAGGGTAACGGGATGGGGTTATAGGTTCAGGAGGGAAGAGAAAAGAACAAAGAAACGAAAGACAAGAAGAAGAATCTGAAAATCCAGGCTGAAAGTTTTTGGCAAACGTGAGATTACTGTGTTAACTAGTATGATGCAGCTTGCAGCGTAGGGCAGGGGTGGGACAACCTGCTGAGGAAAAGGCAACGAGTGAAGGAGAAAAGAGGTTAGTGTGCAAATGAAAATGGAAAACCTGAGCTTTTAGGCTCCCAATAGAGTCAGCTTTGAAGCGAAACCTTAAAGCAAAGAGGAACTTGGCTTTGGATATTTTAAAAAAAACAAAAACAAAAAAAAAACCCAACTTCAGTGTTCCACCTCTGCTGTGATTCATCTGTACCTCCTTAGCCTTTAGATCTACTTTTACAAGCTTTGCTTTGAATTATTCCTTTGATCACGATTAGGTTTCCATCAAATCAAAGAATTTAGTTCAGGTCCAAACAGTTCAAGGCGGTTTGCTTTCCATGGTACAGGGCTTACAGATTTCTTATGTCTTTTTGCTTTTATGTCACATCCAATTTATCAGATAATCAAATAACTTTTATATTAGAGAAAGATAACTTGCTATAATGTAAAATATAGTTTTCAAATAAGTAGCTAACTGAAAATCATAAATTTTTGGAACAGAAAGTTCCGTTTTATTGGCCACGCTTTCCTGCCACTTAAACAAAACCCATCTGATGACATGAAGTAGGCTAAAAGCAAGTTGTTGAGGTCTGATCTCTCTAGCATGTCTTTGGGATTATTATAGCATATTAACATTTTAGCAAACGATAGAATGTAAGGTGCTGTTACTATAAAAATATCAACTAATCAAAGTTTATTTACAGAGCACCTTTCTATTCAGGTATAATGCACATAATCTTCATAGCCAATTTTGGACTTGTTGACTTGTGAAAGCTTATCAGAAATTTATCTTACAATTCTTTATAACCAGAAGGAGAAGGCACACTTCAGGTATATTAAGATCAAGAGTCTTCTTCAAGTAAACAGAGAATGATTGAAGTGTTTCAGGACTGGGCCAATTGTCCTTATTTTGAAAATCAAAATATGTTAATATTATGACTGCAAATCATTTGCCAAAAAACCCCCAACAACAAACAAACAATATATGTGTAATTCTATACTGTTCTCTGAAATTGCAACTACAAATATTGTTTTGGCTGAGTTTAATCATGTAAAGAAAATCCAATGTAACAGCAAGTCCGTCAATAATTTGTGTTTATTTTCTGTGCAGCACAAACAGTTTTGATTGATGCACTTAGCAGGAGCCGGATCAATAAGCCAAGCACACTGGATGTAAACCGTGATACTAACTAATGACTAATCAACAGTAAACCACTGTCAAATACACACAAACAAGCAGTATTTTATATAGAAAAACCCTATAAAATAAACAAATTTCAAATATCTTCTTAAAATTAAGCTTAAAGTTTAAACACATTTTTCATTTATTTGTTTATTTTGCAACACAGGATGTGGGAAAACTTGAAGTCTCCAGATCTCCACCTCTAAGTCTCCCCATCAGCCAAATTACTCAGTAATAGCGGTAATTAAAAATAGAATTAGATATTTTTTTTCATTAATGGATGATTTGCCAACTGCTAGAATCAAAATTAGCAGCATTTATAATCTGCTTTGTGGTATGCTTAAGGTTAGTGACCACTTGGAAAACATATCTTTGGCCAAGCCTCAACTTCCTGGCTCATTTTGCTTTAACATTTCCACATAGTGTTTTTTCCCCACAAGCCCTACTTTAGAGTAGGGATGGTGTTTTCCTGTATGCATCTGTTTCTCTCAATTGGTCATTATGGTCAAACTCTTCAACTGCAGTTTTATCACAACTATGTCTACAAAATTTAAGGTCTTTGTCTCCGAGTCGATTTGCAAATCCAATCACTTATTACAACTTGTGCATTTGTGGATTGGTATTAAAATTCCTCCACAAATGTGTCTCCATCAAAATCAAATGTTATGAACTAACTTTCAAAAGCCATGAGATCATCATCTATCTTTTTTTTTGTAAGTGAATGTAAATATATGTATATGTACATTTGGGAGTATTAAAACTTTAGGCTTCATGCTTATTTTTCTATTCTCTCTGCCTCGCCTTTAGGTTCCTTTTTTTGTCTCTTTTCCTCTTTTGTGAATTCACATCACCTTGTTCTGCTGTTTCATGTCGCATTATACCCAGAGTTCCGCTCAATGTTTCTGTCTCCAAATTGCACTGTAGCAGTTCTTGTTCCTGCTTAGCAATTAGTTATAATGCCAACCTGAGACGCCAATGAGAAACCAGTTGGTAAAAGGTCAGGCTGTGTAGTGTGCTGACAGCATCATTACTCAGAGGTTTAGACAAAGTCAGGACGCCAAACCAACCCCAAGCTGTTTGGACCAGACAGACGTCTAATTCTTTCTCCTGCACATAACTAGGAGCTTCAAGTCAGATGTCATAATAAACAAAAGATAAATGGCTCTGAAAGTAATAAAGCACACACTTAAAGGATTTTATACACTCAAAAAGAATTAGATTTGTAGAAGCACTTACTCTAGTCATGCCAAAGTTAGGTAAAGCGGCTCACGTAATTACATGTTTTACAAAGTCCTACCAGCAATGTACAAATATGTTAATTTTTTTTACCACTGGGTTGCTTTCATTATTTTTTACGAGGAGGACCGTTTTCTGTGCCAGTAGCAGCAGTGCTGAGTACAGACCTTTTCATGATAGTAGTTCTATTTCCCAGAAACAGCAGCGTGGTAGTAACAGAGAGACAATACCCAAAAGGTCTCTGTGGTCTTGAGGCAGAATCACAAGTGATTCTACTACAGTCAGCTTAAGTCTATCAGCAGTTTACATTGTTCTCCTGGGAAAGGTCCTGAGCCTCAATTGTAAAGAGCTGTGACGACAAATCTACACTGGCTTGTAAAATTACTCATACTCCTTGTGTCCTTTCAGAGTTTTTCACTTTTGCAAGCACAAACGTCTATGTATTTTATGGAGATCTGATGAGATAGACAACACAAGGTAGTGTGCTTGCTTACTATATTGACTTACTAAATAAGTGACTTTTAAAACAAGTAGTTGCACTTGATTTCATGTGTTTGAGTAAAGGGGGTGAAATTATGATATGTTTTTTTTAGTCTATCACATAAAATGTGAACAAAATATGAAGAGATTTGTGCATATAATGTAAAAAAAAACAAACTTACTTTTGAAAGGCTCACATGCATTCCCCCATATTCACGTTGTGTTTATTGCAAATGTCAGCATAAGTAATAACTGAGCCACTAGTCCAGAAACTAAACTCCCCATTTTCCCTTGAAACACAGCAGCGAGGGAGGGAGAAGCTGGTTTTAAATCATCTCTTGTCCGCCCTTACCCGCTCAACACCCCCAAAACCAAGTTTAGCACAAAGAAGGAGCCGATGATGATTAAGGTCACAAAATAGACCCAGGGCCACCTGTAATCTACTGCGTCATTCACCTAGGAGATGGAGCATGGAAGAGGAAATGGTCCAGGGACAAGAAGGACAAAAAAAAGAAAGATGACGGGATAAGGACAGACATTCATGGGAATGAAAAGGGAAGAAGAAGGGAGCAAGGGAAGGAGTTAAAAAATAAAAAAATTACAACAGATGGAGTGGTTTCGATTTTGCGGGATTCAGAGTAAAAACATAAATAACCAACATGGATGTTAAAAATAAGTGTTTGTGTTTCCTTAGTTAAAAGCTCGCATGAAGAGCAACCTTTGTTTGAGTTTGCAATATATAAGATTGCTATCTGTCTAAAAGTGTTGTATAAACACTATTTTTCTCAGGTTTATTCCCTGTTGAGGAAAATGTCTTTATTTAGTTAGACACATGAACAGACTGTGCAGCAAGACTCCCAAGGATTGGATATATTTAGCCCTCATGACAAAAATGTTAATTCTGCAAGACTCCAAGATTGCAAAGTAATTCAATTCAGGAATTAAAAACAATAAAAATATCTTTAATCAAATTAGTTTCAGTTGCAAAGTTGATTAAATTAAAAGTTTCATATTTGAATTAAATCTTTAAGTAACCCGCTGTTGTAATTTTATTATAAGTGTTAGGATTATTGCTTGTGGGAGGTTTGGAAAATCTTAAAATAAATGACTAAATTCTGTTCCCGTTTAGTGTTTCATAATTAATTCCCATGATTTCTATCTTTAATGTTACATTTACTCCATACTCCACTCTGGCCCCAAAAGAATCCCCCCCCTACCACCTCCTGTGTTTTCCCTGCAGTGCAAGACTTTTTAGCGTTCCACCTCAATGAGCGACCTGAGGGGTGAATTATTTATACCCCCGTGTGTCCTCACAGACCAGGAGGTGCTCTACTCGCACTAAAACAGTGCGACTTGGCAAAGAAGAGTAAAAAAGCACCAAGGTGGACCTGCACTTAGAGAAGAAAAATGCAAACATGCAGAAACTTTGTAACCCTTCATACTATCAGATGCGCCCCATGTGCAAAACCCGGTGAGATTAAATTCACTTTTTTGGGGGCCTAAGAAAGCAAAACAATAGAGGTCACTTATTAATAAAGAACAACAAAGCTGGTATGTAGTCAAACTGAAAGAACAAAGCTAGCCTTGGGGGGGGCATTTGTGTGTCCATGTGTACGTCACATACAAGTTGTGACAGGAAGTGGCCCCAATACAATCATCTGACATGAACATGATAGATTGGGACCCATCTTTTCTATTTCTTCATGGCATATGTGTTATTCTGCCAAGCTTGTGACTAAAGGCTAAGCAATTATTTATTGGGCTCATCATCTACCACTTCATTTATGGTTAAACTAGTCCAAAGAGATTGTTGTTGAAAGCTCAAATTGTGATTTTTTTTTTTTTTTTTTCCTAGGTATAACGTACCTAAGCTATAGAAACAAAACTATTTAGTTTGGATGTTGTTTTTGATAAAAGAGGAAAATTAAAAATGTACGTTAAAATGAAGCCTGGAGAAATAAAAAAGAAAAAGTTGTGAGAAACTGTGCAGTACAGAATAGTTTTCTATGGAGGCATATCAGCTTGCCATCAAAGCTGCCACACAGGAGAGCTTAACCTTGGTGACTTTGTTCCTTCACCTCAAACTACTTTTGAAGAGTTTTTGGGGATTGAGAAAAGATCTCTCTTCCTCATATTCAAAACATCTCTTCCAATTTGCTAATGGGTGAATTGACCCAGAACAAACCTTAGCAGATTGCAGGAAAGCTGAACATTTTCGAAAAGATGTCATTTATATAATTTTCACCGTTCAGATTTTTGTCACGCATTTTACTGAGTTTTTGAAATGTTGACAGACATTTCTTTTTACAACTCACAGTAAAAGTAACAGTCTACATACCCTACCCTGTCTATCGCCCACTGAGCGAAGTTAAGGCTAAATATTGACCTCATTCAGACATGAGTCAATGCTGCATCTATATTTAGTTGTGATTCAGACAAAAGATATAATATAAGCAAAAAATCTTTTCCAAAAGGTTTTGGAAAAATGCAAATAAGCTTTAACCAAAACTCAAAGATGGCTTCGTCTCGTTTAGTTTAAATGGATTTCGTCCTGTATTCACTTGCCATGTTAAAGCACATGGCAAGTGCTTTAACATGGCAAGCACTTTAACAGAGTCTTGATACATAGTCTGTTCCCACATTTGAAGCAATACACAAAGGCTCAGCTCACACAATACACATACGTATACACATGACAACAGTATAAGCTCTTACCCGCTCAACACACCCAGAACGAGGTTGAGAACGAAAAATGAGCCAAAGATGACAAGAGAGACAAAATAGACCCATGGCAGCTCATAGCCCATAGCATCCTGCATCTGAAGGAGGAGAGAGGCAGAGGGGAACGGGGAACGAAGAAAAGAAAGAGATGATTAACAGAGGGAACAAGGGGGTTAAGATTAAACAGGCCAGAAAGAAAGTGATGGATTAGAACAAGAAGGAAATGAATATGACGGTATTTGGGACGGATCTAAAAGAAAATAAGTAATAGTTGAGGCTGCAGAAGTCCAGCAAAGAATGTGTGTTAAAGTAAAAAAAAAAAAAAAGATGAAACGTAGAAAGAGGGAAAAAAAACATGCATGTTAAAAAAGGAACTAGAAATGAACTTGTGTTTGAAGGCATGGCTAATCATATATGTGACTAAACAATCGCTTAAAAACAGAACCCCTCACATCTGCTGCAGCTGCGTAACTTTTAACACTTCTTTTTAAAAGGTATGTGTTTAAACAGCTGCTTTGTTACTTTTAGCCAACTGGACCTTGAAAGGCAAACCCATCTGTAACAGATGATTTGTTTCAGTACATGAATTTATGGAAAATGCACTGCGATATATAATTTGAGACCGATCCGAGATAGAGCTGCTGTCAAAGGCGGTATCTAACTGCTGAAGGGCTTGGGATGTAAACATATTCACAAAAAACAAAAATTGTTAAAATATTTGCCCATTTTAACTAATAAAAAAGCAGCCTTTATGTAGAATTTCAAGTTCTATCTATTATAGACTTTTACTTAAGATAGGTAGATGAAGAAACAATAAGTTTCTGTCATTTGCTTTGACTGCAATAGTTGCTGCATCTTCTTTCTTATACTTATTCATCAAATAGTGCATGACAATGTAAATATTGTCATGCACAAATGTATGTCAGGGGTGCAGTTGGCCTTGTTTTATTCTCAAACGCCTGGTGTCTTCACGTACTTGCATGCTGCAGCTGTCAGAAAAGCAACAGAAGGGGTGTAGAGCTTGTAGGCTATCTGCTCCATGTGCATACATGTGCTCACACCAATACAACTCACACACACTACATACACACATTTTGTGTGGCACTAACTTTAAAATCGATGTTTAAGTTCACAGAAAATAAATACATTTTGAAAAAATTACTTTCAAAAATCAAGCTTTTTTTTTTAATAACACAGATGGCAGCCTGTCTTGTACTTTGCATATTTATTTTGTGGTTATTCTCTGCCACCATTCTGTGGTTACTTCTGCTAAACAATAGACAGTCCCTTCAAAACACTTTGATCCATTTTTCATCGACCCAAACGTCACTAATATCTTGGTTGGCGGGGCAGCTGATCTCTATGGGTTTTACTGGAGACGCAGAAGAAGAAAACAGGCAGATTCACTCTTAATGCTTTGGCATAGGGGACTCTGTTCCTTTTTCTGCTTTTATATAAATGAAGATTGGTGTGCTGATGTTACAGGACAGGGCAGGTCTGAACTGCAACGAATGATAAGTTCTTCAGAGAGGATCATCAGAGCTGATCTTCCCTCTGCCCAGGACTTGTAAAGGTCTTGGTTCAAGAAAAGGGCAGCTAAGTCCTCTGCAGACCCCATACATCATGGACACAAATTGTTTAGACATTTATCTTCAGGTCAGTGCTACACGTACTCAAAACAGCCACCACAAGCTTACACTCATATTGACCGGATTGATACCATGTACTTTTGCACAAATTCAACCTTGTCCTCCTCTGTTGTCATCTACTGCCAAATGATCAATTGCGATGTAGTAGTAGTATAAACCCAAGCATTATCCTTAAAAATATTTGATTTAGAAGTCTGTTGCAGAGTGAACGAGGACAAGGCAGCCTCCGTCATGCTGTACATGAACACACTGCTTTGTCTGCACATGACTGCGATATAATCTAGCTTGGTGTGTGTGTGTTATACCTTATTCTGTAATAAATCTTTGAGTAAGTCTCTGCCTTTCTGCTACAGATATGCATTATGTTGCATGAGTATATTTTCTAAAATGCTCTTGGTTGGTCGGTTTCAATCTAGTTCTTCTACATAAATCACAGTTGTGGTAAACGGCTCACCCAGTACAACACGTCCGTCCAGCCTTCCATGGTTATACACTGGAACACTGTCAGCATGGCAAAGGCAAAGTTGTCAAAGTTGGTGATTCCATCATTTGGGCCTTCCCAACCCATTTGGCACTTCGTTCCGTTCTGCATGCAGTGCCGGCCGTAAGCGCCGTCAGGTGCACATGGTGCTGGTTTTTCCTCTGCATTTGTACCTGCAACAAAAAGTCACATTTTGATCAATATAAAAATGTATAAATATCTTTCTTCTGGAGAGCAAAACAAGTTTAGATATTTATAAATTAAATTTGATACAATATTTTAACAGTTACCCTCTTAAATGTTTTTTTTTTGTCTTTTGATAAAAGTATGAACCAAAATCATAACATCATTTTGCTAGCACAATTGAGAAGATTTGTACTCAGCATTACTACTTATCTAAGTCAATCACTGTATACCTGTGAGAAACGATTTTACATTTAATTACATCAACATAATGTTTTAATATCAGAAAACAAAAGCATGAGTTAATACAAAATACTGAGGAAAAAAGCTACCCTAAGTCATCTAGATCCAGTGTAATTATCACTGAAACCTATTAAGTGCTATCTTTTCAGCAACTACAGCTGCCAGGTATTTGGGATACCTGGCAATGAATCTTTTTTACATAGCCAAATAGAATCAAATGCTGAAATGCTGTTCATTTTATTCCAGATGTAACAGGAGGCACATTTTTCAACAAGTTCCACTTCTGTCTCATCAGTCCACACAGGACCATTAACATGTTTTCTTTCTATCTTAGTTGGACTTCTGTGTTCTTTTGGGTCAGCGATGGGTTTTGTCTTGGAAGTCTCCAATGATTTTTGTCCATTTCCGTTCTTGTTATAAATTAATAAACAATGGCCTTAGCTGGTGCAGCTGAAGTCCATAGTGCTTTAGATGTTGTGGGTTTTTTTCTGTCCTTTTGAAAAAGTCCCCAGTAATTTGTTGGTCCCACAGTTCCAAATTTGTCCCATTTGTGGATAATGACCCTCCCTTGGGTTCACTGGACTTCCAACGTTGTAAAAATGGCTGAATTTATGTATATTGGGTCATCATGGTGCGTTTTGAGAATGCTCCACCTATTTAAAGTCATCAGAGTGGTAATATTTAAGTAATTTTTTGCACTTCTGGAAGTAGACCTTGCTGTGACTAGTGAAACTGAACCAGAATGAAGTGTGTAATTACAGTTATCTTATGATTTAACAACAGGAACATTTGGACTTTCATACAGTCCCAGGTTAGTTTGGACAACTTACCTTTAATAACTGAAATCATCATTTGAAATCTATATTTTCTATTTAGTAAAGCTCTGCAGAATGAAAAAAAATGTTGCGTGCTGAAGTGAGAAACATGTAAATGTGACCAAAAAGCAAAAACAGAAGAAATCTGTAAAGGGGTAATTCTTTATCTTAACTTTGTATTTTACAATCATAAAAAATATATCTTAGTCTCAGGTGAACAGCTATAAAATAAATCCAGGCTATGTGAAAAATAGTGTTAAACAAATTATGCAAAATAAACTCTCCAGGGTGATGTATAGGAGAATAGTATACCACCACTTAACCCTTGCAAAGCTAATGCCTCTCCAGGGGCCAATAACAACACTCGAGTCCATTTCCATCTAACAACCTGTGCTAAAAGTTGCTTCAATCATTTATGACGGCTCCTGTTTCGATAATTGTTCAAATCATTCATAAAATAAATGATGTTGTGAATTATTAATTGAACTGTTTAAGGTATGCACTCTTTTTCTCTCTGCCACGTATTTCTGATGGATGACTTTTTACTACAGATTGGAGTTAATGCACAGTCAGCCTTTTAATGGCATTTTAAGAGCAGGGCTGTGTGTTATTTATCGGCCTGTGTTTGTTTTCCGCCTTTACGAAATGTTGTTATCACTGCTTGGGATTTTCATTTGTGCATGCGCCTACCTGAATGGCTGTAAAAGCAGGTCTTGTGCATCTTGCCCATGAACAGCTCCAGGCCGATGATGGCATAGATGATGATGACGAAGAGGACCAGAAGGGCGATGTGGAGCAGAGGAACCATGGCTTTGATTATGGAGTTCAACACGACTTGTAAACCTGCGGCACAAACATAGTGCTAGCAGCAGAGTTTGGTAGCTTTATGTGACTATCCTGCCATTGTAACAAAAAAGGATCAATCTTTGTCTTGTCCCTTTAAGTCCATGTTAAAGCTTCACTGCATCTGTTGCCCAGAATGTCTATATTTTTCAGACAGGACAAACTCACAATATCAGCTCCAATATGAAGTTCATTTCCCCCGCCAACACACCCAATAGCCCTTCACATCTGATCCCTGGACCACAATGTTTAGTACTTACTGGGTACTCCAGAGACCAATCTGAGCGGTCTTAGTACTCTGAAAGCCCGCAGAGCCTTGACATCGAAGCCTGCCGCCTTCCCTCCAATCGGAGTGGCCCCATCTCCCTTTGTGGCCTGCTCCAAAATCGCACTGAATAACCTGTGGGACAGAGCAGGAACTTCAGTAAATACGTTAAATGCAACTACAAGACATCAGAAGATGATAGTGAAAGAAATAGTTGAAAAAGATCCACATTTCCTATAGTTATGGCGAGGTTTACCATTTTATTTAACACTGTTTGTTTAAAAACAAGCATGTTTACTTATATATAAAGGAAAATTGGTAATTGGTATCTAAATAGACTTATTTACCCTCCCAATACTCTGCTGTATTTTCTGTATTCTTACTCATACGCTGATGAGCAGATCAGGGGGCAGTGTGCCATGGTGTCTTACCCACCATGCCACACTCCAGGGTGTGGAATTAAACGTTTTATCCTCCAACGCCCTACAGCTGTGTTAAAACCTCCCCTGTTGAAAGAAATTTGGAGAGATCGCAATAGAGGAAATACAACCTGCTCAAATAGTTGGTGTTTCTTCACAACAATAGAAGATGATCTATCTGTTCTCTCTCTGTCTTCCAGAGATAAGAAAATGTGACACTTCTGGCATAAATTATTTAATAATCAGCTAAAAATAAATAAATAAATAATAGGCACATCTTCAGAATTTGCTTGGATGTGTGTGTTGTGTGAACTAACAAACATGTCCGAAAACAGATTCATCTTTGAAAGGTGCTATGTAAATATAATTTGCTTAAAACTTGAGAGATTTTCCTAAAATATTCCTAAAGTATCAAATTTAAATATCAGGATCTTGTCAATTCACTACCATGTCCATTGATAGTTTCTGTTGCCTGTGCGCTCTGAAAGTTTCCCCAAAACAAATTTACTCTGTTTTTGCTTCTGTCACATTTAAATGTTTTATGATCATCCAACAATTTTTAGCATCAAACACGAGAAAGTACAAAAAAAACAGCTTTAAAAATTATTTAATTTATTAATGGAAAAAGCAACATAATGGACAGTATAGCATTTTCACTGTAGAGTTTCTCCTTATTTTAGGACCCCTATCTAAACAGCTGACTGGTACGCAGGTAATCCAAACTGGACTTTCGTCATGGAATCAAAGTCAAGGTAGGAATGTAGATCAAAATGAGGTGCATATTTATGAAACTTTACCAAATAACTTAGTTTGTGAATCATTGTGAAAACATTTTAGCCCACATGATGAGCGACAAGACTTTATCGGAAATGCCAGAAGTAAACGTGAGATAATAATACCCATTTTTTGCAGGGCAGTACTTTAGAAACATAACTACTGCTCTTTTGAAAAGCCTTATTTTAACTAATGCAAAGTGAAGGTTTAAAAATTAATACTCATGTCTACAAATAAAACAGGATCCGCAGTTATTGCTCCTTAGGTCTCCACACATCAGCGCACAAATTGCAACTTTGACAAAACAAAACAAAAAAAAACGGCTATCGCATTTTTAAACGAAAGCTGTTGCCCTTCATGTGCCGTTGCCTTCAGTTAGCCATTATCCCTGTTGTTGTTATTGTTGTTTAGAGATGTCTCTTTGGGCCAAGTGGCTGACACGCTTGAATTAATGTACATCCAGCTGAGCGCAACATTCTCCCTCCACCACCCTTTTTTTGTCTCCATGATTCTGCTGCCGAGACTCTCTAGAAAATACTAGCTAGCTAAGCTCAAAGGCCAGTCAGTGGTGTGTTAGTCATGGGGAATTATCAATTAGCAGAGATGAAATGGACACTTGAAAGGGCCTCTCAAAACATGTCGCCCTCTCTGCCTCTCTCTCTGTCTCTCTCTCAGCCTCTCCATTTGATTAACTCTGTGTCTAGGTGGGAAGCACGCCTTTTTCATTCAGTCTGACGAGCACGTCGAGGATTAACGAGTTAGCAACACCAGCGTTTCATTTATTATTAATTAGAACGTTTGTGTAGGAGCACGTAAGGGTCTGTATACATCCACAGCCAAACACTCGATCAGCTGTTTCCATTCATAGAGAAACGGCAGCTTGTGAGGTGTTGTCGTCACTAAAGTTTCAGTACTAAATACATTGAGAATGGTGCCAAACACTTTAATCATAGCATAATGCATATTTTCCCCAGCAAAAAAAAAGAGCTTTGCACCTGCTCAAGCAGTGTTATAGTTTACCTGCCGGTCGTTGCATTTGTCTGACAGCTCAGCTGATTTAAGTTAAGCTTTTACTCAAAAAACAAAAAGGATATGGCAGCATATGAAAAGCATGTTCTGCAGAAAAAGCCAGTGGACTACCTGTTCATTTACACATGCACTGAACCTTCATTAATAGCTTTTTAGGTATGTGTCAGCAACAGTGTGGCCTGTAGCAACTGTGTGTGTGTGTATGCGAGGGCGTGTTCACGTGTGTTAGTCCTGAGGCTGCTCAGCACCAGGTACAAGCTCTTTCACCCATATGGTGAGTATTCCAGAGGGAGTGAACTCTTGTCGCTTCTCATCTATACACACACACGTGCACCCCCACACTTGCAGTTTAACACTCACATGCATGAAGATGAGCGCTCAGCCATGCACATAAAGAGAGACAGTCCTGTCACAGCTGAATTTTTCTACTGTAAGCGTGTCTGTTTCTGTTTCACAACGTTTCAGCTGAAGTTGTTTTCCGTTTAGAACATCCGGCACACTCAGTCACAAAAAAAAAACAAAAATAGGACAAACCCATGAAATATTGAATTATTAATTTAAAAAATTGTTTACGTGTTCATCAATTTTTTAATTTTTTTTTTTTTTTTACATTCATTTCTGGAAAAGAAAGTGATTCAATTACAGATAAACAATTTGGTTTCCTGCATTAAACAAATTACATCCACAACTGTGTTTTCTACTTTGGGGGGGAGATAGAACACCCTCTCACCTATTGGATAATATTTTGCTGAAATAACTTCAGTGAGATGTTATTTCACTGGGCAAGCCATGGTTTAAATTACCCAAAACAGCAAAAATATCTCCTAAAGTGTCCCTGAATAAGGCAAATTGTTAACCTCTGAACTCCATGTTTCACTGTTGCAAGAAAAACACTATTTACTGAAGCACTTAACATGTGACTGCCAAAAAAATGAAAAAAATAAAATGCTGCATCACAGTAAAATCCGAAATATAGCAAAAGGAGGCAGAACAGAGAGGGGCCGACGAGGAGAGTAGATAGCTGGAGTGAGAAAGGTTGTGTTTGTGCCGGGGGCAATGGTACCATGTTGTTGGTATGTGTGTGTTTTTATGAGCTGGAGCCAAATGGATTTAGTTAGTGATGTCTAATGTGAGTGAGCACTTGACTGGCAATGAAGAAGACTGGTTTAGAGTGTCTGTATCTGTGCTGGTGAAGCCTCCCCTCGGGCCGCTTCCTCACCGCCTCTCTCTCCCCCTCTCGGAAGCACACACACGCTCACACACATACGCTCAATTAGACCATTTTTATGGCTTTAATGTATCTGTCAGGTCCACTGGCAGTAATGCAGAGACTACACTGTACACACGGCTCAGCTGGCGTGAAGTCACACACAGACACACACAGGAAAAAAAAAAAAGCGAAGAGGGTTTAGCAGATAGGCTGTGTTGCTGAGTTTCAGATAAAAGAAAAAAAACAGAGCAGGGCTTTGCTATCAGCAACTCACAAGTTAATCAGTTTAAGCTGCACCAGTACTCTGCAGGCCCAAGTTTACTGGGGCTTTCATCTGCATTTGCAATGAACAGAATGAAGCATGCTTTACCAAACAAAAAGCCATCTCTAGCATCATATATTATGAAATACTTTTTGAGTTGCAAAAGTATTTATACCCTTTTCATTTTTCGTACTTTCCTTACATTTTTGTTTCTTGTGCGCATAAAGATAAAATTCATGATACTGAGACCTTCACAGAATAGCTGGATTCATACCGACATTTGCAGGTCAGAGTAACCCAGAACATTCCCAACACATTTTAAACCTTCATTTCTTGCACCATTTGTCTTCACTTACCCTACCACTACAATGATGAAGTCGAGCAAATTCCAGCCGTTCCTCAGGTAGGCGTTGGGGTGGAAGAGCAGGCCGTAAGCTATTACCTTGAGGAACGCCTCCACAGTAAAAATGATAAGGAACAGGTACTCCACGCGCTCCTGCGGACACACAGAAAAGGCGAGGTCCACTCATTTATCAGAGCAGCAACATTGCAGGAGACAGATGTTACAACATGAGAGAACAGTAAGTGTGATAAAAGTATAACTTTTAAATGTAAAAAAAATTGCTGAATAAGGTACCCTAACTGTCCAGCTATATGCGTGATCGTTTGCAGTTATAACATCTTTTTATTTCCAAGAGATTTTTCAAAACTTGGGAGAACCAACAGTGCTGACCCCTTTATCTGCCTCTCCTCTGAGTTTAACAGCCTGCACAAGATGTTCACTTGCTGCGTATCAAGCCTCTAGTCTACAATGTGTGTGTGTGTGTACGCTTCATTATTTTTTTGTGTTAGCATGTATTTGTGTAACTTTTGGTCATGTACACAATCAAAACGTTTTGATTGTTTAATCAGAACAGCCATCTTCCGGTCCCTCATGGCCACTGTTTGATGCACAAATGAACACACACACACGCGCAGACATTCAGAAGCTCTGTTTCTACCACAGCGTTCCTCTGAGATTGTTGTCACAGTGACGACCTCCTGGCTGAGGTCCTGAGAAATGTCCCGATATGGCTTTCTGAGCGCAGGATCATACGACTTTTTGATTATTTGGATAAGTTGTAAACAATTCATCATCCACCTAATTATCTGTCAGATCTCTTTTATAGCTGCTAGTTTTGAGCTCGATCAAGACGTGCAAAATATGAATGTTCTATATTCAGCTATGTCACTTAATCAAACATATTTAGCTACATCTGTCAATCCACTCATTCGTCTCAGACCCTGATCCCTCTCTCGATCCCACTCTTTTCCCATGGACACACATGCACACAGGGCCAGAGGTTTGGAACAGAGGGCCAGCCAGGTCCCTTAAGGCCTAAGCCTGTTCCTCTGGGAAAAATCAGCCAGACCTGAACCTGAAGGGACGTAGCCTCTCTACGTGTCTAAATATGCAATAATAGTTTTCCAAGCTGTTCAAGTTGGCGAAAAACAGAAATAGAAATCAAAGCAGCTGAAATTTGGTTGTTGTATCAAAACAGTTATATGAATATACAACTTAGGTAGGGTGCACAAGCAATTTCAGCAGCAAAACCTAATAAATTATAGATTTTTTCACCACAAATGCATCAAATGAGATTAATAGTAGCCAAATACTAACTGCTTCTTTCTGGTGTGTGGGAAGTTTTTTTCGTGTTCAAAATTGAATGTTTGAACAGTAAATATAAATGCTTTTATACGGGTGATTTTGTTCCACTTTTTTCACAACATTTCATTCTACCAATGAATGCAACTCTTGAGGCAATTGTGAAAAAAGAAATCATCACGAACCATTGAACTGAACCTTCTTCTACTTTATAACAGATGCACAATTAGCAAATATTATAGCATATCATTTTATAGAGAAAAAAATATGATGTTACTCTGTGGGTCGGTTTGTGTATCTTGCAAATTAAATTATTAGAGCAGGTAAATAAAATTGGTACATTCCCTCCAGACAGTGAACATCCAAGGAAATGTTTTTATTGCTGTTTAAGTTGGTCAGTCCATGTCTTTATTTATATGCAATTTTTTTATATATATTTTGTGTCCAAATGTAGCATAAACAAAGATGTTGAATGCCAGGCAAGGATAGTCAACTTCAACAAGTAGCTTCCCAGACTCACCTACTCATTTCCAGTCCCATGGTGTAAGAGAGATCCATCCATCTATCCATCCATCCATCCATCCATCCATCCATCATCCATCATCCATCCATCCATGGGAAAACTACATTAATCTACTGTACACATTATGAGAGTGTGACGGGGTTCTCTTATGTCTTGTCAAACCTTAAATGACTTGCCAAGGCCGGAGATAACTTTAGTGTAATTTATTTAGCTTTTTCTTCCGTTTGGACAAATCACAAAGTCAGTTCATCACAGTCCTTCACCTTCAGTGTGGCTTCTCTGGGGTCTCGCCACTAACTGCCCCCTGTGGAGAAGAGCCCTGCTTTTAAAGCCACAGACTCCGCCCACGGAAAGACCTAAACAGGTAAATAATAGCAAAAAAAAAAACTAAGCAATTACTCCTAACTCAAATAAACTCTTAAAGTATACAAAAAATAATAAATGAGAAAAAATAAATAAATAAACTTATAGTAAAACATACAATACTCAATTAAATAGGAAACACGCTGCACGTTCCGATGACATCATCACGCCACTCCTTCCGGCGCCACAATCCGGAAACAACGCCACTTAAAATAAAACCGGGAAGACGTTCGAAGCCGAACGTTTGGACACATCGTAGCCATGTGTCCAGGCTACGATGGACACATGGACCGAAGCAGGAGCGCCGCGTGTGCATCCACGACGAACCGCATCAGCCCAAGCTGCAACAAAAAAGTAAGTTAATAATTGTGGGTGTGCTCGCACGCTAACACGGACTCTCTAATTAAGTCCCGGCTCGTGACGGCTCCCCCGTCACAGAGGGGTTATTCTCCCAAGTGGGAAAAAAACTCCTTCTAAGTAATAGGCAAATAAAATCTGCCTTGTTGCTGAATTAATAATGATGACAATTACTCTAGCATCACCAATCAATGTCAACAAATAAATCAGCAGCCTCGATGTACAGTCAATGTTGATGCTTGTTTACACAAGTTACCCTGAGATTGGTTGTTAGGGCTGATCTGAATCTAAAGCAGTTCCGGAGAAAACAAACAAATGTGTCGGAGCATGGAGAATGACTCCATCACACCAGTGCCAGATCTGAATCTGCGTTCACTACAAAATGAGATTATGAAAACAGCACACCAAAAGTGAAATAATGTTGAAAGAATTCTCTGGTTCACGTTTCCTGCCGTTATTTTTGTATTTCCTCTATAATCTGCGATATGTAGGTATATTTCCCGATATTTGAGTAATTTGGACAATATAAAGAAAAGTAATCAAAGCATAGAAACATTCAGTAGGCTTCTACCCAATTCTTTCGCACATTTTAGAAATCGAAAACAATCATGTTGATTTTATTCTCATTGCCAATTTAAAGTTTTTCCTTTAATCACTGGGCTTCTTTATCTTTATTTGTGATATTCTCGTATCAGCTTCTGAATCTGTCGTCATTGATTTTTTTTTTTTTTTTTATATCCATCATTTGTTCTGATGACCCTTCACCACACACGGTGCTGATGTGGAAGTAATTAATTTCTCAAATTCACACACTCACACATCCAGCCCTCTCACAAAGGCTCTATGTAACACTCCCTCTTTCTTAAACACACACAGACACACGCGCACCCAGGCCATGTATCTGCTGGTGACAGGCAGACAGCGTGGCGCTCTGAAGAATAAAACAAAGAAAAACATCTGGTAGGAGCAGCTTAGCCTGCCACACACAAACACACACTTCTCTTCCTCCTTTCATTCCACTCATACAGACCCATAAAGGGAAAAATCCATAAGGGGCACTACTAATTTGGTTAGTGACAGGGACGGAATGAGAGATAAAAGATGAGTGACTGAAAGAGGGAGAGAGAATCAGGTGCGAGGAATAGAGGCAGACTAAAAGAGACAGAGAGGAAGAAGAAGGCAGACAGAACAACCGAAAGGTGAGTATGTGGGAGCAATAATTGAGTTAACTGTGATAGGTCAACCAAACCGCCTATCCATCAACTAGACCAATCAGATTATAGTATTGACATTCTACCATAGAACGGGCTATGTTTCCATTTGAAACGACCTCCTGTGTTTGTGTGTGTGCTGGAAGACAGGATTAGCCATTAAGCTGCTTTTGAAAGATCCCACAGACCCATCATAGTCTGCTGCTGTGGTTGATTGTCAGGCACTTTGAACACCGGCCACTCACACACATATGAACACAAAGCAGGGGGAGTACTTCAAAGACAGCATTTTTATTTCAGAACTTATCCGTTCAACACATCCAAACCACAAAGTTACCAGCAAATAAATCTGACGGTGAGTAAATACAGTGTATTTAGCAGGGATGCAACAACCTCATGATGTTAAAACACCACTTGTCATCAATGTCAGGCAGGGTTCAAAAGCACAATAAGCCTGAAAATACAGTCAAATTAGACTTGGGTTTAAAAATAGCCTAAGAGCAAAAATGTCAATGTTGTACATCAACAAAATGGTTTGATTTTGATATTGGCGGATCTGAAAAAAACTGTTTGTTAGTTCCCTCAGGAGATATGGACTGAAACTTAAGCAATTAGCTGTTATAAGCTCAATGTTTGATCCAAGTCATGCAATTTAAAACAATTTGACCAAATAGTAAGGAAACATGCAAACTTGTAATTTACAAGAAAATCTAGAAACATTTTTAAGAATTGCATTCCAGTATTCAGCAAACAGAACTACTTCTGGTTATCATAACTGGAAGGAAAATGTTTAGTGTTTGAGTTTGCAGTCTAGGCTGCATTTCATCATCTCAGTTCAAATCTGATAAACTTTGATGTAACAGGCCTTTAGCTTAATAATTGAAACAGAGCACAGAAATTAATTTAAACTTTATTTGTGAGTAGTGTCTAGCCTTGACTAGTGATTTTTATCTATTTATTTATTTTTTTACAAATTATTTAAATCACACTTTGTGTTTTGGGGAAAAATATTGTTTCACAGAAGTTTTATGTTTCACTTTTTAACAATTGTGGAGAGAAAATGATGGCGGGTTTTAACAATGTTGACAAGTTCTTATCTTGCATTTCCAGCTGAGAATACCTATGAAGAGCCTCCCTGGCTCCCAGTTAATTGATTTGATGTTAAATCAAATCAATTAATTGGTTTGAAACACTCTCTGTGTTTGTCAAAAGAACACAGAGATATAGTACAGGATTATCAACAGGAGTTCTGGCTTACTCACCTATGATAAACTGTCTTGGGTTCTAATCTTTCTGCGTACCTGTGGGAGAATTCAGCACCTCGAGACATACAGCACTGCTTGTCACAACTCGATTTAATTCATTTTAGAAAGGAAAAAAAAAAAAACAATCCACGTTTCACTTTATCTCCAAAAGTGCATTCTAAACTTGGATGCAAAATACACCTGATGCACTTTTGTGAGCAGGCTTGACTTTTGGTTTCCACCCTGGTATATAAAAGACTTTCTGCTCTTGTTACACTCAGCACTGTGAGCGTTCGCCCTTTTGTTGTCTCAGCCAGCTGGTGAACATTTAATTTCCTCAACCATTGTCGTTCTGAAGAGGTTCTCTATTTGTGTGCGGCTGTATAGCAGCAGTGGATTTGAAACAGCTACTGGTGGCTCTCTCTTTCTCTCTCACACACACACACGCACACGTACTGTGTTGGAATGAGATGTCACCATGCAACTCATAGATATTTTAAAATAAAAATAGACTTTCATCTCATTTTTGACTAATGTGAATATGTTTTGATGCCCTGGAATGCATCAAAAGGAGTACAGGAAACGCCATAGCCTTATAGAAAAGAAATTTCCTTGGGCTAAATTTAATTTTAGGTTTTCACCATCTGCAAGGCTTTATCACACTGTAAGCTGATGTCATACTGCTTCTCGTCTTTCTATGTATGTTGGCGTATCTAAATATGGTTATTATGTGGGTTTAAACATGAGATAAAATGCATTTAGTCAGGATCTTGGGTTGGTTTGGGGTTTTGTGGGCTTATAGTTGATTTATCTGTTCTCGTTAGTTTTTATTTTGATCAGATCAGACTTATTTCTGTTGTACTTTACTTCAGTCTGCTCGTAGTTATTATAGTTAGGTTATTATATGTCGTGCTTAGTTTTTCTGTTTTTAGATTGGATTTCTAGTTCCCCTGTTTAGTTACTCTCCCTCAACCTCTTGTGCCGTATTCTCTCTCTTTCTCCGTTCTCAGTCTGCCTTCTGCTCAACGTAAGGTTAAGGTAATCAGCTCTGGTCAATTGTTCACTCTCTGATTATTTATACGCCTCTCCTCTGATCACTCCTCACTGGTTTTCCCCCATTTTTCCTCCACTGCTCCATATCGTCCACTCAGTGTTTTCCCTGGCTTACTGTGTTGTGCTCCCAGCAGTAAAGTTGTTTTTGGACTTCATTGTACTTGTACTCATCATTATCCACTTGCTGTCTCTGTATGACACATTTAGTGGAGGGTTAAATCTTGTCACTCCGATTACTTCATTTAATTTCTAAGTGAATCAAAAACTAGGTTGGGATATTGTCAAGTGAAACCTATCCACAAATTCAGCAAGCGTAGATGAATGATTAATGCAGACAGAAGCATAAAACTAAATACTTTCTACTCAAAACTTTTTGCACTACTGGAACCCCATTCACTCAGTTGTCCCAACAAAGACGCACCCATTGATTAACCCAGTGGTTCCCAAACTTTTTCTCTTGGGGCCCCCCCAGTGGTAGCCAAACATTTTCTGGGCCCCCCCTATGGATTACAAATAGGGAGAGTTAGAATCTGACTTCCCTCGCCCCCTGCAATGGCATGGCGCCTCCCACAGGGGGCGCGCCCCACAGTTTGGGAACCTCTGGATAAACCGATAAACAAACCAGTGGGTCATTGCTGCGACATTTCATTAGTGTTTGTGTAAATTCCAGATGAGACAGTTGGAGGGTGAAGGAGAAAACCTGCAGCAAACAGAAAGAGATAGGGAATCGAACCCAGGACAAATGTGCTGAGGATCACAGCCGCCACACTTGATGTTAGGTTAACTGATTACTGTAAATTGCTCTCAGGTGTGGTGGTGTGTGTGCATGGTTGTCTGTCCTGTGTGTCTCTCTGTTGCTCTGACTGGCAACCTGCTCAGGCTGTACTCTGCATCTCCAGCCAACTCTTCCAACTCATGTGAGGCTGTAACATAACAAAATTCAAGTTTAAAAAACAAAGAAAGTGATGATACACTCAGATTTGTTGGTTATAAACAAATCTGGAGTGTCGTTAAACTTTATCAATCTTTACACTTTTTTATATTCTTCCCATGTCTTGCTATTAAGTCCTTATCTCCTCATTTTTCCATCAATTCCACTGTTTGACCCACTCCCTCACTTTTTTTGTCACCTACTGTCCTTCTTTTTCTCATCTTTCTTTCTCTCAATCTCTGTGGGTGCCAACATGAAGTTACCATAGAGACCAGGATGGGTGCCGACAGGTTTCCATAGAAACTGGGCTACGGCAGCAGCAGATTTTTTTTTTTTCCCTCACAAAGACAGATGACACTGATCAGTACTGTACCAAGAATATCCACAGCACATAGTCCTAATTACTACTGTTCTGTCAGCATCTATTGTGTGTTTGCTGTATGTGCTAACAACACAGTTCCTATACTGTTATGAAATTATGCATTTGCGCCTGTTCAGTTTTCCCAATCACAGAATCATATGCCACCTGTTGATTGTACTAAATGGTCATATTTTAATGAAGCGACCTTCTGCTACACACTTTGTAGAACTGTAACAAAAAGTTCAAGGTAAAATAAAACACTAATCCCATTTGAGAATTACCATTAAATCTATACACCTACAGGTACCACGGCCACAATTATATCTGCAAATCTCTTGGGGTATGTCTGATTTGCACATATTGTTTGAAATGTTGTCAGGTTCAGTTTTGCCATAGATTTGCAACTGCATTTAAGTCTATCTTTGGCTGGCCATTATAATAAATGGTGCTTTGATCTAAAACCCTGTCAATATTGCTCTGGTGCTACAGTTGGTCGAAGGTGTCCAATTTCAGTCTTCAAGGGCTAGTATAGTAGCCAGCTTAGTATGGTTGGGTAGCAGAGGTGGGTCCGACTCTCAAGTCAAGGGCCAAGTAAAGGCATGAAAGTCTAACATTGAGTTCAAAGTCATGGCATGCAAGTCTTGAAGTTTGATTCACAAACATTTTTGATTCTACCAAAACCAAGGAGCTGGAATAGAGCAGGTCAATGTTTTCAGGGCTAAGAGCTGCACTGAATGTGGGCTGATGTTCGTATTTTTAAAAACAACAAAAGAACCTAAACTTACTACAAAATGTTCAAGCTTTAGATGTACAATACGTTGATACCTTGGTGTGATCCAGCATGCGTTCGAGTGAATGTTAACAGGGCAGCAGTTTCAGTGAGTCCTGGACAGCCAGTTTACACTGTCACAATCCGCTAATTTGAAAACTTCTTCTGTTTTCGAAATATGTACAATATGACAGAAAAAACCCCAATTTACAGCTGTATTTGATTTATTTTTAAAATATTTTATTAAGTTTGAAATATTTGAATTTAACACTAAACTTCTTTATAATATTTCTTCTCTGTATATTTGAGGAGGTAGTTCACTCAAAAGAATTGCTGTAGCAAATCATCTGTGAATTTCTGAGCACTTAGCAATCCTCTTCAGAGTTTATCACATCTAACAGCCGTAAAGAAGAAATCTAATTTCTCCATTTTAACACTTTGCCCTTCACTGAGGACATGGACCCATCAGCTTTTCATAGACACTGAAGAAGCAGACCACTCATCTATCTGCAAAACCTTTTGTTAAGGATGGATAAAAAGTCTCTTAAAGCTAGGCTATATTCTGGAAGTGTCCTGAGTTGGAACTCTGGATATATTGTCAGCTGTGCTTCTAAATAGTTCTGCTCTTGAATTCAGTAAATAGAAAAAACTAATTTGTCTTTATCAGTTAATTCATGTGAAATAAATAAATGAAATAACCATAAACAAGAAATAAATTTTTTTGTGTGTTTCTAAGTATTTTAAGGGGTCAACTGGAAAATCTACCATATCTGTGCCACACAGTGTGTCTGCATATGTACAACATAATTAAGGCAATATCAGCCTGTAAGTGCTTTCTGGATAGAGCAAACAGACAATGAATAAACAAATGCAAAACAACCCATGACTGTATTTAATCAAGCAGTTAAGGCAGAATTTTTTTTTTTCCATCACAAATTTTTTTTCTCTTTATCTAGTCATTTAGAAATATGCACATGCACAACATGATGCACAATGAAAAAACGGTAACATTAAAAAAGAGTGAGCATTGCGTTTTACTCTGATACTCCTAGATAAAATTTGGTGTAAATTAACTTCCTTCAAAATGTACCTATTTAGTGGATGCAGTCCGTTTTTGTGTAATCTAATCTTAATTTAAATATAGCTTTTCTATGTGTGAGGAAAAACCTGAGCACCAAATCAACATAAATACATGATTGTGAAATTGGAAAAGGAGGTTTTCACACTTTTGAAGAATGAAAAGTTCAAAAAGTGCAGCCTGTATTTGTATTAGTAGTGGCAGCATCAGGCTATGGGGATACTTTTCTGCAACAGGATGAGCAAAGCCAATCAGAACTGATGGGAAGGTGTAATGAAATATTTAGAGATTCTTATTTGGGGGCTGCAAAAGACTGGAATAAAGTATTGCGTTTTACAGGAGAGCAAGAGACACCTGAAGTACAGGAAAATAAAGTAATCTGAAAAGAAGAAGTACATAGGCTTATAAATCATCTCACATAATCAGATGGTGTGTGTGTGTATGTATGTGCAAATATGCATGTCTGTGGATGTTTGCATTTGTCTGAAGCGAGATAATGTGTACCTTTGAAAGAAAAAGATGGCAAGAAAGCAGGAGACGCCAAGATACAATAAAAAAATAGACTGATAAAAATAAAGAGCAATAGATCTTTCCTCCTCTCATTTTCCTCATTCATTCGTCCCTGTTAACATTTTCCTTTTTGTCTTTTCAGTTGTAACAAACTATCTCAGCATTTTGCTGCGTCTGACTTATCACGACTTTGCTGCCTCACCACACATGGAGACGGCTGCAGGAAACACTGACATGCACGCCAACCACAGTCCTGAATTAGGAATTCGTCTCTGTCCTCTCAAACAGACGCCCTTTTGAGCATGCAGGTGAGCCACAAGCAAAGTAAAAGATGAAGACGAAGTGAAATGACAAACAAACACACAGATCAGTGTTTTACATAGTGATCAGTGTTGCTGATTCTCAAACTGTCAGAATGGATAAATTACTATACTCTTACTCAGTGCATGACTAATGGTGTGTGAGTGCGTGTGCGTGTGTGTGTGCATATGAGTCATCTAGCATCTTTCTTTAATCAATCTTGCAGTTGTGGCTAAGACAGACTGAAAGGTGGCGAAGATTGACAAAATACTACATACGGAAGTATGTTGAAATGGAACACTAAAATATCATATTTAAAGAAAAACAGTAAATATTTTATTAAATAAGATTAGTAGACTCACAAGTGGACATCAGTTATGTTTAATTCATGTTTTTAACATCCTGACATCTAATAAATTACATCAAGTCTGTCTAAAACACACAACTTCTGAGCGTTATGAATTAAAATCCTTATGCTTGGGCTAATTTTAAGATGTAAACATTAAAAGTTTTCAGCTTTTTCTGAACATTCACGTAAAATGTAGAAAAAAAAACTTTTGTAAATTTTTGAAGAAAGTCATAAGCTATATCTACTCCATTAGAAAGTCAAATAGTATTTTTGCAAAGCATAATAGAGATTAATGTGAAGAATTGGAACTGGTCTTAGATGTTGCGTATGTTGTTGTGTATTTATATATATGTGTATGTATATATATATATATATATATAAACTTAAAAGAAATTTGAATTTGCACTTTGACGTCTTGAAATTGGGATTCTGTCTCTTTAAGACACTCTTTCCGACACTTGAAAGTAACAAACCATCTGAAACTTGAAGCTTACAAATCTGAGCTGCTTAGAGAAAATTATGAATGACAAAAGAGCCTGGTATCTAATCATAACCACATTTGTGTAGAGACTAATAGATCTGCATAACCATCCTAAATATATTGGAAGAAAAACCTGGTTTGATAAGTTAAAAAGTGGGCTTCAAAAGAAAAATGGCAAAATGATGGAAACCTAATATCTTTAGGTTGAGTTTAAATAACTCTTTTGGGACATGGAAGCACTGATTTGCTAAAAATCCCCATTCAGAATGGATTAATCACCTCTAAAACAATAAATCCTGCAAGTTCTGAGAGGGAAATATGGTTTCAAGTCAACAAATGAAAGAAAACATCAACCCTCTCTTTCATTATACATCTCCCTTTGCTTCCCTCTCCGTCCTTAGTGAATTGCTCCTATCAGAGCCAAACACACCACTCTATCTCCCGACGGTGTGCTGAAACAGCCATGCCTGTAAATGTGAGTCTGTTAAGAAATGCGCCATCATTTCCCCCTCTGGTTAGTGACCACTGGAGCGAGACCGGAGCACAATACAAGGCAAATGTAGAAACAGAAATACAACAGGAAAACACTGACAGTTGTGACTATGTGTTTTCATGTGACACGCAGTCCGTCTCCATTCCCAAAAATGCAACACAGGGTTTTATGAACAATTTAATTCATTAATTCAAATTCATGTTTATCAGACTTCTATAGATTCAACTGTTATTAATGGATTAAATCACTTTCCTACTTTCTGTAACCCTACTTTGTAGGTCCTTTTGTTGGTTAGTTTTAGCAATGTAACTTTTATGCTGTGTCAAGATATCCATTTTCATCCAGTTGGTGGTCAGGTTTTCTTAAAATCCTGTTTTAATCAAATCAGAATTCTTAATTGAATTAAAACCCAGCCCTTTTAGGGGGTTGGTCACGTTTCATGTATTCCAATTTGGAGAGTTTGTCCGTGTGTGGCAGCAATCTACTTGTCTTTGTTTTGAAGGTGTGATAATGATTGTATGAATACATTCAACCACCACAGAGGGACACAACATATTTTCAGGACTTGTGCCATAGACAGCTAAAGAGTATTTTTGTTTGATAGCTAGTTCTATACTGGAATTGTGGCGCCATAGCTTGTTCACTTGTCACACCTGATTCGTGTGTTGTAACACAGGATGCTACAACAGTTAATTTCATTAACAATTTTGTTATTTTCAATTTTGGAGGTTAAAAACTTTAGACTATATGAATCAACATTTATGTGTGGATTCAGTATTGATACAGATGGTTTTTGGTTTTGGACAGAAAAACATCTGGGTCCCCTTCCTGGTCCTGGGAACATCTGATTTACATGACTGGGTCACTTAGACCAGGTCTAGCAGTCATTGGAATCAGATATGCTGAAGCCTGGACCCCTTCTAAGATTCAGATGAATAATTCACAAAAATTAGAACCAGCATTAGATTCGACATCCTTAAAAAGAAAAGAGAAAGAAGAAGTTTAACAGCCCACCTATCAATCATCTCAGAGGAAGTCAGCCAAATAGAAAAGACGGCGCGCCCATAAAGCAGTTTCTGTCTCTGGCATGCTTCTTCCATTGACAGGAAACCAACACAACTCCAACTATAAAGTTTTCTCATTTACAAGATATAGTTCTTTTGTACTTTGTACAAAAAAAGTACAATAGAAACTCGATTTCAGTAGTTCAGCTCATTTTCTATCTTTTTGTGGTTCTCTGCTCAGTTTTAATAGGTAAGGACTTGCTTACTAAGTTTTACATGCTACTTAATGGTAATCCTAACAACCAAAGCAAAATTGGAGGTCTGTACTAATCATGATATTGTGAAATATACTTTACCAAAGCAATCTTCATGACAGTCATATGTTATTTCTTACAGGTGCAAACATAATTTTCAAAACCTCAACAAAAGGTTGACTTCAGAAAAACTAGATTAAATTATGGGGTCCACAAAATCTAAATATCAATCCAGTAATCGACACAATACCTTATGAAAAAGCAGTTGAGAGATTGAAAGAATAATTTGTTAAACTTCAAAGATTTGTTTCTGCAGCCTATAAAATGTGTCATAAATAATTTTAATCTCCTTTCACCCACTTTAGCCATTTATGTTGTGCTTTTTAGTTCTGAAGGAGTCAGATACAAGGGAAATGAAATAAATATTTCAGGGTTGTAAAGCTGAAACTGTGATATGTTGATATTTAGGTATTTGGGGGGAGGTTTTTTCTGAAAATGAATTTCTATGGCTGATATACCCCTGCACTGTGAGCATTTAAATAACAAACAAGAGTCAACGCCTGTTTTTAGTGATTGTATGCATCTGCAAAAGTGAAAATTTTGCTTAAGAATAATACAGCAGGCGGGCAAAGGGTTTATAATAAAAGGTCTGTGTTCTTCCGTTGACACTGAGGAGTTTTGTGTACAGTGGAATTAAACTGTGAGCACTTTAAGTGACACTGGATTTGTGAGAAAACGTAGCACCTTACCCTCTAACCTAGTAAATCCTCACTGATGAAATATGATTAAAGCAAAGGAAGCTGGTGTAGCTCTTCTGCTGGATGCCTTAGCAATGTCACCATGACACCCAAACAGGATTAGCTGCTAACACCCACTCCCCTGCTGTTACCATAGTAGCACTGTTTAAACTGCGATCCGGAAGCTATAAAAAGACAAACTGAGCTTCAAATAAGAGAAATTTGAAATAAAAAAGTTATTGATTTAGTGATTTATATAAAGTAGGAGTGGTTGCCAACTTATCTTTTAAGTGCATTTTAGATGACAGGACAGGAAAAACTGTCAGACAGAGGCAGACAGAAGGAAAACAGAAAGATTTAACACCCCTATTGATCAAGGTGGAAATGGATAAAATATGTTATGCTTCAGTTTCAGTTTTTTAGACTTGTGAATTTTTCTTTTAGTAAAACTGTGAACCTTTACGATGATTCTGATCCACACTAAGAAAACTCAGAAGTTCTGTTATGCGCTACCATTTATTTCCAAGCTATCTCAGTCTATCACATATCCCATATGATATATTTTACATATGGATAAACACAGCTTTATTTTTAAAACTGCGTTAAAACATTATAATCAAATCTAGAGATTGACACAAATAAACTCATTTAAATAAAGAACATTTGAAACTAGTCTGTTAAATTGAATCGAAAGCATTCCTGATGTTTGCACATAGGAGATTCAATTAAATTGACAGTACATTGTGAAAGGGAATGACAGCTGGAAACTCTTAGATCTGAGAGCGATGGCTGTAGGCTAAACAATATTATGAAATAACCAAAAATAGACAGAAGACAAAGAAATCCTATGAAAACGCTGCAGCTAATGGTGTATCAAGGGGCGGGGGGGAGATCGTCAGCGAGGAAACATGTCTGTGTGTGTCTGATAGGTATTTGCTTAAAAGGAATTATATGCTGCTATGGTTGGTGCGTCAGGGCACAGATGCCAAAGAACATCTTGTGAATATGTCAAAGACACCAGGAGCTTTGACAAAATGGCAGGGTCTGATAGCCTGAAATGGAGATTGCTTGGCTACAATGATGCAATACACATTTAGTTGAGTAGTATGCCATGCCCACTAGATTCCATTATGGATATTCAATGAAATGTTGGGTCAAAAAACAAAAAGAAACAAAAATTAAGGCTAAGATGTGTTCCTGATGAGCCTGTAATTGTACAACGGACAGCTGCTACATTGGTTCATTTAACAGGCGCTAATCAGAATCTACAACTCGGAGCTTCCCAACTCTTAGAAAGTGAATGCAACCTAGTAAATTAGAAAAGTTATACATCTTAAAAAGATTTCTAAAGAATATTGTAAAAAAAAATCTCTGTTGGTTTTGGACTGAAGAATATTAGGGGTTACATAAAATTGCTGTATTACTGTTCGATACTAAAACCAAATATGTCTTTGTCATGATTACTTCATTTGTCTGCATAAGCTTTGATATCTTGGGTGTATAAATCAAATTAGATGTAGGCATAAAAGACAGGTGAATGTCACCTACTTGGCCCAGTATATCATTAGTAGGCAGAGTTTGAATGAAATTTTAAAACCTATCAAGCATTTTCTGTATTTTTCACAATGCCATGTTGCCTCTTTCACCCTGTAACATCAGAGTTGCACTTTAGAAAATAGCTGTTAACTAGTTCCATTTTTTTCTCTGTAATATTTCAATTCAATATGTCATAAAAATTGCTCACAAAATCTCTAATTCATCATCAAGAGCTGCAAACTCTACATGAAAAGCCCTCAACTGCTGTTAGTAATGCTTACAGTGTTAATCATGCTAATTGCTGATTTTTAATACTAAAAACAGTTTATAATGTCAACTCTGTCATCATGCCGTCTTAGTTTACAAATCATTAATGAAACTCAGTTTAACCGCAGAGCTGTTTAGCTCTGACTCATGTCTCACCCACATGGTGTGACGTCACCTCTGATCTTGATATAAATACTTCGTAATTGTTCACAGAAAGTCTTCTAAGGCTCCATTATGATAACAAGCAAAAATAAATGATTTAACAATTTAACACACATCAGCAAATTAGAGCTTTTTTCTCTCAAATTTTACGTTGGACTCAGCTTCCACCTAATTATAAATGATCTTCCATATTAAACTATAGTCATCAAACTCCGGTTGTTGAGGGAAAGCAACCTTTAGATACATCTCTGCTTCACCACACTTGAATTGGGGTTAGCAGGACTGTGTGTATAACTTGACTGCAGGCGGAGGAAGTAATTCAGCCATTTGAATCAGATGTGTTGAAGCATTTAAAGGTTGCAGGACACCTTAACGGCTGGAGATTGACGCCCCTGTATGCAGACAAAAAAGTGAATGTTATGGCGTTCTTCTCGCAGAGAAAGCTATAGATCTGTAATCTATCCTACAAAGGAGTGAAGAAGATTTACTGTAAATGTTTTCTAAACTTTTTTATTTATATCTGTGTCCAATAAGATGAAGAATTGTACTATAGCGCTCCCTCTATCTGCGATGCAGATAGAGGGAGTGCTTAAAATATTTGAAAAAGTGATCAGAAACTGGCTCAGAAATCTCAAGTACTTAAGCTTTATGTAACAACACATTTATTTTCACTTAAACACTAAATGGTCCATTTAAAATGCACAATTCCTCATCATTCACCCAATTCCCATTCAGTATAAATGAATGTGATGATGTTGCAAACACTACAGATGGTCCATGAAGCCAGTTGTTGGCTTAATCAAGAGATCAACTGGTTGGACGAAATGTTCTGAGTAATAAATGTTCTACTGATGTACAACTTTTTTTTTTTTAAAGACACTCAAAGATTTTGGAGGGGAAAAAGCAAGAGGGCAATTAAAGCTGCAGCGCATCGCTCCAGTTTATGCAGAACACAGAAGCTGCAGACAGTCTCAGCTGATCAGTATCAGCTGACTCATTTTATATAATCTGACAAGCTTGCTGTTTTCGCTTTCTCTGATCATTCATGCTGCTCCTGCTGTGGCTGCTTATGTCTTTTTATTGCACCGACACCCAAGCACCATGCCGATGTTTCCATGTTAAGCTCAATGATGATTTCATGCTAAACTCGGCACGCTATTGCGCCTCTCGCCATGTGTGTTCAGCATGCTCTGAAACTCGGAAGTATTTAGTGAACGTGTTTTGCCAGTAGAATTTCCCATGTTGAGAAAGCAAAACTGTGTAATTCCCGGTTATGAGTTTCCACTATCTCGTGTATGCAGTGCTTCTCTTTTCTGAATGTATGCAAAAGTTTCCAGAGAACAGCAAAACAAGAGGGAAATATGTTTGTCCTGTGATGTTTGTGCATCGCATATGAATTTCTCAGATCAAAGGCAACGCCAGGCACCTACACCCAACCTACACTTTCCCTTTAAACTCAGTGGAGAACACGCTCCATGTGGTTTGGGTCCCTGTTATAACCATGTCCATAATTAACATGAAAGACAGGGATGAGAATGGACCTCACATGTAATCCTCAGCATCTTGGATGTTGTGCAAATTTAAGTCCCACATTTAGTGGAATAACTTCACCTACATGTATTCAGATGGATTAATTAACACATAATATAAGATATTTTTGCAGAAGTAAAATCAGATGAAGTATCAATCTAGATTTTGAAATGTTTTATTACCACCATGACCATGTGTTGACCTCTGCAAAAAAAAAAAAAAGTGTTCTGATTTGCAGTGATCTGTCAGATTCAGCTTGTTCAAGATTTTCTTTTCTTGTTTCTTTTTTCTCTTTTTTGAACGTGAAGTGACCAAGAGACTAGTATGGTGCTGACAACTGGACTTTTTCTTAAAATGGTATCAGAACAGGCCTGTGTTTTTAGTGAGTCAGCCAGAGTGCAAGCGCAGGAAAAGTGTGTGCATGCTGTGTCATAAGTTTGTGTGTGGACATATTTTTTAGTGCCTTTCTACTGGTTTTGTAGCACGCACAGCACAATGAACCACTGAAAGAATTACAACTTTGTTGTATTCATATGTCTGTGTATGACACCAAAAAACAGTACAATGTTTATTTTGAGTTTATTGCTAGCACCCATAATTTACTCATGGGTAATTTAGTTGTGTACGTCAAGGACAATGAGCGTCTGTGAAAGGACATTTGTTTCTGAAAGACACATGCATGCATATACAGGCTAACATGTACTGCTACCCTGACAAAGCATTGTCTCAGGAAAAAAAGACCTGGTTTAAAAAAGACTTTATGCAAATATGCTGCTTGAGATTCTCAGTCATCCACAACATGACAATTCAAAGTGCTTAATAGAAGGACTTTCTTCTTTTTCTTGAATCCAGAAGATTTCTTCGGTTCAGGTGAAACATCTTTAAATCTCACAAAAACGTCTATAGCGTTATTTTTTCTTAGATATGTCTGCTACGTTTCCTCTCAGAAACAAACTTCTTGGTTGAATAAATCTTTTTAAATCTAAATCTGCCAGATGTCTTAAACAAAATGTAGGGATTAGCTATACATTATTGGAAATTTTCTCTTCCTCACCAAGGCTTACAGAACGCTTCTCTCTGTTTATGTTTAACTCTCTCTGTCTCAACTTCCTGTACAAACTTTCTCTTTGATGTTTGTGCATCTGCATGTGTAGTCCGGCACAAGTGATTTGTAAGTTTATGTCTTATCAACTTGTTTTGATTGGCTCGGCTGTGTACCGAGCATTATACACCGACAGTGTATAAGGTGCCTAAATTACATCGTCTTCCAGTGGATGTTTTTGTTTCTTGGCTTCTCATTAACTATCTACCCAGCGTTGTGATCCGAACTCCCGCTGAGTCTGGCACGTTGACCAGCTCCCACATTCCATCCCTTCGTCGTTATCAGGCTTTGTTTCTTCTGCTTGCAATGTTGTACTTGACACAATCCAATATGCTGAACTGCTGTTAGTTTGCAAATAGGTTTTTGCAAAAGTCGGCGCGCATATGATACGGTACATTACAGACCAAAATCAGTGTCAGTAAAACCCTTTTTTTTTTTTTTTATCATTTGAAGTTTGAGGTAAAATTAAAAAGGAAAAACAAATAAAAATTTTTTTTAGTCAAGTTACTACTTTTAATCATTAAATTATGATCGATTTAAGGTCAAAACATAAACCCAGTCAATGATAAACCTCACCTGCTAACAATGCAACACTTCCTACAGTCACCATAGCAACATGAACATCCCTTTTATATAGGAGGAACCTCTGTAGGACAGTGTGTCCTCATGATTTACTCGAGGGTGATGTCATGAGGTTGACGAGACACGGGGACACGCCTCCCCGGAGAGGACACACTGTGTTCGTCTGGACACGGTGACTTACAGGTGTACAGTGGCTAGGTCATACATGCGCATTCCTGTGAACAGATTTTTTTTTTTTAAAAGAAAAACAAGACACCTGTCCTTCTGCCTGAGTCTAAGTGTGGCGGCAATCAAACGGCAGAACATTCAGCAGACAGCAGAAAATATGATGGGGCTCAAAATGAAGATGAGGTGAGAAGTCAAAACACATTTAGGTGGGAACAGACTTGAAGAGGAGGAACTTTACTTATGGCATGACATGTGAAGGAAACATTACACTTAGCATAATTAAGCATTAGCAAATGACCAAGCTGTCAGAGCCATTAGCATTTGAAATAGAACTCATCATCCCCTCTTGTCCTTTACTATGACATATCTTCATCATAAATCACCCTGCTCAAGAACTGTGCTGCAGCACCTAACACTACCGTCTAACTATAGCTAAACAAGTTGTTGCTCAAAGCCTCTGCGGCTTTCTCGTGTCTCTGTGTCTCATCAGTTCATCTACCAAGCATATTCACTTATATTAATGCACACCTCTCCTTCCTCCCCTCCAGAGCATGCCTATTAGTTCTGCTTGCATGGTCTTCGAAGGGGCCCGTCCACCATGTCAGTCCCTGAAGTGGTCTCGCTGGAGTCACCGTAGAACCTCGACTTCATCAATCTCCTTCCAGCTGGCAGGAATAAGTGGCACCAAAGGGCAAGGTCTCTCTGCTGGCCACCTGGAGCCAAAATGACTGTCAGGACAGGAGAGGCGAGGAAAGGACAGGTAGGCAGCTGATAAGGATGTTTACCATTAGGAAAGAAGAGAGGTCGTGCAAACAGCTGGAAGATGGCATAAGCAGGTGCTGAGGAAATTATAGGAAAAGGGATGTTTGTGAAGCCTTAGATGCAAAGAAGACCACCTGCTTTTTCCCTCCCTTTATTCCCAATGCAAACACTTGAACAGTGCTGTTTTGTCATGCGATCTTCTCTCCCTGTGTGTTTGCCAGAATGTGCCGGGTTGCTCCTCAGTGCTAGAAACGGAATTTCATGATTCTGCTGATGCACTAAAAGCACAGCAAAGAGCACAGAGGTTAATAGGCATTCAGCAGATTGATTTATGGGGGTTCATGTAATCCTCCAACAATCTAGAGACACAATGCACAGGCCAGGGACTCACAAGTACATGCAGATTTTCCAGTTTTAACAAGGAAAATGTACAGATAATCTGGAGAAACTTGAAGGATGTAAGTCCAAGCAGTTCTGGTTCTACAGTGAAATACATGCAAGCTTGCTATATTGATTCTTGATTCTTGAATGCAGATTTTGCGTTTGCGCATAAAGAATTTCCAAGGCTCAGTTTTTATAGAAATCTGGAAGGTATCTTCTCAGTTTAGAAATGGAGATCCCGGAGCATATCACGTTACACTCTTATTCACAGAACGTACCTTGTGTGCTTCAGCCTTGAATGGTGCCCTTGACTGAAGCAGCAGAGGTTAACCGCCATGCTCAAGGGGCACTAAATCATATTTATAGATCCAGCAGTGCAGTTTGGGTTTTCTTAGCAGGCATAAGCATTTGATTCTGTCTTTTAAAAATGCACCCAGCAAGTAAAAGATTTAACTTTCCCATTACTCAAAAATCGGTTTGTCTGTAACATCCCGGAGAATTCATAAAAACGGATAAAACCACATGCAGTCTCAATAATCCATCCTTCCATTACTTAACCATCCATCTTAGCTTCTGTTCTTCCACTCTCTCTTATAGTTTTGTAGAAAAATCCTGACCTCAACAGAAATGCATACCTTAAATTTAGCATGGTTTTTTGTACTTGTACCTCAACAACGGGCCAAAATGGAAAGAGCTCATGAAAAAAAGTGAACAAATACAGAATACTCCTCAATGCTCCAAAAACCTCAAAACACAATCTACATGCATGCCCGATATTTCTCATGCAGTATCTAAATTACATGCCATTCACTTATATTAAGACAAATTGTCTTTGTCTTACAATTCTGCAAAACTGAGCTGTGTGCTACTGCTTTGGTTAGCCAATGACGACACAAACACCAAAGATCAGTCAATCTTCTGCTCCCAGGTTGTGCATGTTTAAATGATTGAGATTTATGAAGCTATACACTGATGTGCTGTTAAAAACATCCAAAACACACTGAAGCTTGAACAGCAGACCTCTTCACAACCTGCATTCGCACACACAGAAAAACTAATTTCTGTCTTCATTTTTCACTCCTCCTGTTGGTAGGAAAACATACATTCTGGGCTATTGACAGGATTTGCAGCCTGATATTATCACTTTTTAAAATATATACTACATCTGTCTAGCAGTTTGGATTTTAATGTAAAGCATCGTCTATAAAAAAAAACAAAGGTTTCGATGTAACCTGAAAACTAGAGCGTCCACATGTTGGGTTATGTAAACAAGCTGTGACACACTCCTTAAGGTCATATCTTATTTCTCTTCTTAAATATGAAAAACATAAAATAACTTGCTATGCAACTTAGTTTATATTTTCTTGAAGGTCTCAATGAAGCAGTATTTATTCTAGATGTTCGCAGATTAAATATCACTTAAGAGGGGAGCAGCACCTGTGGCAACTTTTGATACCCACGCAGCAACGAGATCTGTATCAACCTCCCAGGTTATGTCGAGCTCTGAATCGGAAACGGCATCAGATAAGGAGCCACGTGCAATCGACTCTAAGCCAGAGCCACTGAAATTAAACGGAGGGGGGGGAGTGTTTAACGTTCCGAAGACAAGAGGCTTGACGAGTTTCCTTGGCTAAGACACTCTTTGCGACACTCATTGCAAAGAGTGTCGCAATGGGGAAGTTATGCAATTACTTTCACCTGTGTCAGGAGCGTGCACCGGGTCCAGTTGACTGCGCCTTGATTTCTACCAACTAGACGTGAAAGTAGTGAGGTTCTACCTAACAAACTGAGAATCTCTAACTACAAAGAGGACAACCATGTCTGTATAAACTCTTTATAAATACTTATGCTCAACATATGTCATTCTCAACTAGTAAACAGTTCTATTTGTTTTAAGATGCCCTACAAAAGTTGCTCTGATTAAATCTCTGATATGATGGCTCTCACCCTGAATGCTTCACACTCAGCTTTCAACCGCTCCAGTCCATGCTTGGGTAATGGTCCGAAGATGCCAACAGAACCACGTTCTCTTCAAAAACTGGAAATGAGACCCTGAGCTTTCCAAACTGCGCACCATTTTTTATGTGTGTGTTTTTGGTTACTAACATGAACCCAGCAAATCTAAGCAAGCCTTAAATTTGATGTCATCATTAGCTCAGATAAAAAAGGCTGCACCAAACCCCCCCCCCCTGAAAAACCATGACACAGTAGTTATTTTAAATACACAAAAACATCGGAAACAATGTAGACCATGATTAGAAAAGGCCGTGCAGTTTCTTTAAACATTTAACAATGTGGGTCTGTTTCATCCATACACCAAAAGACTAACACTGACAGCTTCACGTTTTACACTCAGCTAGTACAAAACAGTTTAAGCATTCTGAAATGAAAAAAAAAAAGAATGGAACTGCATTTCTCATTAAGGAATTTATAAGTGCAGAGATTTATACCAAATTTATTTCAGATGATTTAAGAAATATTTGGCACTTTTAGCTTTTACCTGCCAAGAGTAAAGATTCCTTCAAACATGTTGGAATTTGGGAGACAAACGTTACTATTAACGCAGCGACATTCTTTTTTTTTTTTTATCTTAGCAGGCAATGTCAGGCTTTATACACATGAGCAGTGCAGCTTGATGAAATGCAAACTGGATCTTCTTATTTGGCCTGCCTAGTTTTGTAAAAGTGAATAGCTTGTCATGAACAGTTAAGTCATGCAACAACAGTGGATTGTTAAAAAGCAGAAATTTTGAAGTCTGTAAAAATAGATAAACACCACCTTATCACACTCTCAGCAATTGAATAATTAAGTTTAAATGGTAAATACTGTTGCATACAACATTTAAATATTTTCTGACATTTGACTTTGCTTATATTTTCTATTTATATTTTGAAGTCACTACCTTTTTTGCCCTTTTCTAACATAGTTTTTTTTTTCCTCTCAAAATGGTGACAGGATAACGCAAAAGCATTCCAGATTTACAAAAAGTGCAAAAAAAAAAATAACTGTCCCATGTCACATTTGTGAAGTCATTATTCAGTGTTAGTGTTTACAGCAAAAACGAGCACCTTCAAAAAAATGTTCAACTTATGTTAAGACACAATTATTTCCAACTTTTGTGGAAATAAATAACACATTGAATATTGACAAAAAGATCCCACTGTCTAGGCATACCATGTATTTTTTTTACAACTTTATTTCTTTTCCAAAGAACTGTCATGGAGGTGGACACAAGAACATCTTGCTTGTGTAATAAAGCTATGTAACAGCACTGAGCTCACTCTGGCTCATTATAAATGGTCTCCTTGGAGAAGGTTAACTTTGCCTTTTAAAACCAGTGCCGATGATTTGTGAGCCTCCTGTGAATTCTTGGGGCTTGGTTTCAGTCAAGCAAGCAGTAGCAAAATGTCTCTGCCTCATTTTATTTCTCATTTTGTACACTTTGTGCTATTTCCCCCCCCCTCTTCAGTCTCTCTCATACATCTTGAAGCGATTACTATTTTGGCAGTGAGACAACATAATGGCAACGCAGCACGTGAAGAGAGCACAGCCACTGTTTCACTACTGCTTCCGACACACGCACACAAGCACACCCCCCCGCACACACGTGGCTTTATTTCCATTGTGTTAACTAGACGGCAGAGAGCCTATTTCAGTGTTGCCAAGGCAACAGGTTTGTAAAGTTAACGTTGTTGTGAGTGTGCATGGGCCTGGAAACTTACAAATGCAACAGATCTAAGCACGAGTTAATTGTTCATCGCTGACAGCTCGGTTGCTGACATCTGCAGCTTGTCACCAGCTATTGTTCTCATCTAAGTAAATGACAGTCGAGACATAAACGATATAATGTGGTGGTAAATCTTTTACAGTATTATCTGTGAGAGGCATCTCCCAGCACTTTACTTTTAACTCTGCAACTGAGCCGATTGTGCATTTTTACTTTTTCACTATTTCAAAAAGAAAAAAAAAATCTCAAACTGTGCTGGCGTAATTAGGATATGACATTTTGGAAATCAAATTATTCTTAGTTTAACTAGCATGACCCAGTCAACTTTTATTAATATATTCAGAAACAATTGATAATAGTAGTTATCACAAGACCCTTTAATTTATGTCCAATCAGAATGCAAATCTCACATGATACTGGGTACATAAAATCAAAATTATCTTAACAATATTAAAGAGATATTAACAAGTAATCAAATTTACTTTATAATAGAAGTTGGTAAAGTTATTTAAGAAAGACCAGTTGATTGGATGAAATGTTAACCAGTAATAATTGGGGGAAACAGGTCATTAGCACGACTAAGGCAGTGGTAATGACTAATTGTAGTTATGTACTTACAAAATAAACATATATAATGCACAACTATACAACTGAACTTAAAATTATTCATACCTCTGCTAGGGGTATGAAAAATTTAGGCATTAACTGTTTTTAGTGTCAAAAATAAACACTTAAAGAGTCTATAATCTGTTTTATAAAGGAGATATTCTCCAGCTGTATTCAGTTGCATTTATACAGGAATCTTTTTCCAATACTGGAGAATTTTACTGTATTAGCAAATTTCCAGTGATCCAGTTTCTGCTATAAATAAGAGAACAAGTACCCAATGCTGACACAGACGTAGAAAAAAAAAAAAGTAAGAAGAAGGTTTCACGAAAGATGGATGTAAAGAAATCATAAATGAAGTGCAGATAAAACAAAATATGCCTGCTTCTCCTGGCAAGGGAGGATGCTTGTGCCAACAGTATAGGTGTGTTATTGTGTTTATGGGATTATCGATTAGCAAAGTTCACAGTATGGGCAGCCAAAAGAGGACGAGTCCAGGTGGAACTTGTGTGTGTGTTTGTTTTCAAGTGTGTTTAAACCTTGAGCTGCCTTTGTTTCCTGAAGTGGGAAGTAATGGAATTAAAGAGTCTCTGTTGGCAAGTTGCACACACTCACTCAAAGCAGGAGTCTCTCTCTCTCTGTCTCTCATTTTTTTATTCCTTCTTTGTTACAATCTGAATAGTTTGATTTATTAAACTTGAGTAAAGATCTTCATGTTTGTTTGATTATATATTGACTTGCAAATATGCATCCCCCTTGCACCTTTTTGTATCTAGTTGTTCTACAATCACAAACTTCAGAGTATTTTATTAGGATTTTTCTTTTTGATATACCCAACACAAATTAGTGCAGAATTGTACATAAGGCATAGAAATGTTGCATTTATATTATGGGAGATCAGAAATAAAGTTGTGGATGTCCATCTCCACCTTCTCGTAGAGCTGATCCTTTCAACAGCAGCAAAATGGAAGCTGGTCAGAGTTTGTGGGAAGATAATAGCAACTACATACAGGACAACATTAATCCCAAACAAAACTCAATTAGATGCTGTAAAAAAATGGAAACTGACACAGAGCACCAGCTTTCAGCATGAGAACTTCTTTAAACATATAGCGAGAGCTTCAATAGAACAGTTGAATTTAAAACATGTTCAGTAGGGCCCAGTCAAAATACAGCCTTAAGTCCAACTTATAATTTCTGGCAAGACCTGAACATTGATGATCACAGACACTCTGGTCCAACCTGAAAGAACTTCAGAAAATTTTGCAAGGACAAAAGAATCCAGCCTCTAGATGCAAAAACATCATAAAGACTTGCAGCTGTTATTGCTACAAAGGTAATTCTGCAAGTATGACTTAGTGCATCTGAATGCTAATGCATGCCAAACTTTTTAGATTTTTCCTTTGTATAAAAAAAAATCAAGCCAAATCATTCCTTTCATTTCACAAAAATGCAGTGGCTTTCTGTTGATGCATCACAGGAAATCTCAGTGGATTAGACACGTTGAATCCTTGGGGTTTGAATAGTTTTGCAAGGCACTATATAAAACGCCAACTACAAAAACAGCAAACACATTAGTGAATTCCCCGCATAAGAAATTCACTAATGTGAATTCCTTATGCTGGGATTATGATACACACACGCATATACAATTACTGAAAGACAGACACTAATGATCCAAGTGCAGAATGTCTTCCCTGTAAAAACCTCAGAGTGGGAACCAGATCTGGACCAACTCCATTTGCTTTCCAAGAATCCAAAAAGAAACCTCTTTTCATGAGTCTGTACTCTTGTGCATCGTTGTGTGTACACTGTCCTGCCTGACCCAGCTGTCTACCCTCTGATTTCATTTGCATATCAGGCTACAAGAAAACCATGTGTTTGCACTCAAATTAAAATCTGTCGCCATGACTCTAATGGCTGTTGCCCAGTAACCCTGAGTGGAAAATGAGAAAACCAGACACAGGAGAATGCAAAAAAGCAGAAAGGATAGATTTCTAGAAAAAATAAAAAAGACGTCACTAATGTTTCCTGTTGAAATATTAAGATTACTGCCCCAATATGCATCACCATTTTCCGCATAGTTGTATCCGCTCCTCTCCTCTGAATGTTCCCCATGGAGCAACATACGGGAGCCGATGGGCATTTTTGACCATGCTGAACTTCCTGTTCACTTGAGTGTCTGACGTACGATTGGTTAATAATTTAGATTTGGGAATAAGACAGGAAATTCAAAGAGCATAGAAAAGGAAATGCAAGTGGTAAAGCTTGTGTTTTAAGTTTTCTCCTGTAGTGCTTGTAGAACTCTATATGATTTTTGTCAGAGGAGTCAAAAGAAAAATCAGTAAAGAGCAGCTAGTCATGGATGGTTTATGGTAATATATTCTTTCCGCTTCCAGATTATGGCCAAAATGGTGCTTACTATGATTTCAGAAGCTTAGAAAAACCAGGAGTTCAGCTTTGCTCCTGAGATATTGCTGCAAATGTGTCAGTTTTTGAGTAATCAGTTGTGTGCAGCTTATTCTGGACACATTTCTATGGTATGTTGAGAATTGATGAAGGTCATACTAAAACCATTTCCCCAGAAGTTTTCAGAATAGACAGACATTGTACTTAAGCAGGAGTAGCACTGCTTTAGTATAATGTTGCTAAGGTATAAGTAAAAGGTAAACATCCAGAAAAATTACTTGAGTACAAAAGCATTTGGTAAAATGACTTCTCAAGTACTGAGTAACTGTCAACATCTGGTTTTAATTGGCGACAGACTATGTAATCTGAAAATATAAAGTTAATTCTAGTAGTAACAAAATTACTTCCATGTGTTTTATTTTTCATAAGCATCCATTTTCCTGATTGGTCCCATTCAGTATGAAACGCACCAAATTTTATTCCACTTATCTTAACTGACTAACATTGCAAAAGCTTTTAACTTTTGTTTTCCAGTGGCCTGTTTTACTGCCGGCTTATCTCGTCACCTACTTGAAAGTGAGGCAGTATCTGTAAATAAACAGTTGATTTTCTTTGCAATTATCCCTAGGTATTAATTTTTTTTATGTGTTGTGTGTGTATCTCTTCGTGTGTAACTGTATGCCTCATTCTTTTAATGGTTCTTAACCGTCACCTTTCTGGTAATCCTCCACCCACAGGCCTTCTTGTAAATGTTTATTGCTGCAATGCGTTACATATTTTAAGTTATAAGTTGTGAAATACACTCAAACACATGTGGTTAATGACAGGAGGTTATGAATCATATAATACTACACAAGCTCATGTTTAAAGACAGAAATATTATGTTGGGTCCAATTTAAGGCTTTCACATCAATGGGAAAGAATGGACAGCTGTCCAGTAGATAGTCATTGGCCCTATAACAAGATGGGTAAGCCACAAAAGACCTTTGATAAAGAAGAATGTTATTCGTCCTGGGCTTCCTTAACTCATCGAAAGAGCCATAGGTTGAATTCCTGCATTGGTGCAGTAATTCATACAAACGACGTCCAAACAATTATTTCTTTTTTGCCTTAAAATTTAGAATTTTGTTATGTAGCATAGAATGTCCTTTACTGCCCCCAGTGGGGAAATGTATGTTCACTTTGGTGGAAAATTTGTATCGAGTCTGTAATACACATAAGTTTCACATTTTAACTGAAATTGCTAAAACAAACTTTCAAGATTCTTCTTTATAAAGATACACCTGATTGAAAACACCAGAGGTTTTTATTCGGTGACCTTTCTTATGCCTTAAATTGATTAAAATACAGAAGAGCATAACATATACTCTTCAAACATACACTATGTAAAAATCCACATAGTCCTGTCGACAGCAGCTGCAACAGTGTCTCTCTAGAAACAAAGTGTGTCCAATCCTCTCTGTCTATCTAGGTCAGCCTCACATAAAACCCAACATACCTCCCTCTTCATTGCTTTTCCTCTGTCCCAACTCCTGGCTTCACTCTTCCCTTTGCTGCATCTTCCTGTTGCTCCTTTACTTCTTCCTATTTATGTTTTTGAGTGTTTCTGTGAGTGTCCATGATCCACAAGATGGGCAGCCAACAGTATGAAGTTGGCATTATTGTTTGTCTTGCCGAAAGATAATGTTGCCCTTAAAAAAAGTGAAAATAACTTGAACATCTTTGTAAAACTGTGGCAGGTTAAGCTTCATAATGTCAATATTTCACAGAAAAAAAGCGTAAATTACTTTGCCAACGTCTTTCCGCAGTTTTAGATTTTGTTTTGTGCTTTAAACTTTCTGTTTGAACGTTGGCTGCATTTTCACTCCTTTTCTGTACGGTCTTTGTAAATGACTTTTTTCAGAGGCGTTTGGGAGTTTAAGCCACTTAACTCTGACCTATGAATCATCCCATCTTACAAAAAGAAACCTAACTCAATGGATAAAGTAGGGTTTTATTGGATGTACACACATCAGACCATAACCATATTTAGATGTAATCTCTCCAGTTTATTTTGCCACCTTCCTTCACAACAAATATACCAAAGATGACACAATTTCTTTGACAACAGATATCGACAAAAGGCTTTGCAAAGAGCTATTAGATAACAAGCAGGCATATGTCAGGCTGATGGATCTCTCAGGTCGAGAGACGGCTCTTTGCTGCATTTATTTTTTAAAGTCTTTATTAGGCATACATATTTTGTATATTTAAATAAGCTGTGTAAAACCCACACACAACCCCTTTTTTCCTCACGGTCTCACTAAACGTTTCATGTTTCGAGTTATTTAGAATTACAAAGATTATTTCTACTTGCCAGCTGCCAAAATAATTTGGGACGTTTTTGAAAAATAATTCCTCGGCTTTCTCTCCACTCATACATCAAAACACATTACTTAGTATTTGAATAAATTGCTTACACTGAACGACTAGCTTGCTGGAGTTTTGTCCCATCCTGGACTGTTGTAGCTGAGTCAGGTTTATAGGATAATATCCACATTTAAATTATAAATGTGCATATACACATTTATATACACATTTTCAGCTCTTAAGTTTTCTACAGGACTAGGACTTTGTGACAGCCTACACTATACACTAACTTTGTGTTTAGGACGCTTTGTAATCTATTTTATATGCTAACACACACTGAGTTCGGAAGACCCTTTTATGCCCAAACATTTACTTCCTGAATGATGTCTTGAGATGCTTCTGTCTTTCCACACAATGTTCTTTCCTCATTGCTGTCTATTCTGTGTCGTGCACCAGTCCTTCCTTTTGAAAATCTCGAAGTTAGAGTAAGGATGACAAATCAAAGGAAGGAAGACAAATCAAAGTAATGCTAATCGCGATAATCACAGTTTTCACTAATACTAAATAGATGCAAACTCTCCTGTTTTAAAATCATAGTGAAATCCTGTTTTACAAACAGTGCAACGTGGCCCGTGTTAATAAAATATGTAATCAATGACAGCTTACAGCTAGGAAGCCAGAAAAAATATGTAGAATTTTGAATATCTAGAAAAAATTTTTCGCTCTTAGAGAGAATTCAGAATCTGACAAAAAGTTGAACTTCAGAGTTATTTAACCTTAGTGCTGATTAACAAATTGTTGGTTTTTAAGCTATTTATTACAAAAAACAAAAAAAAACAACTGTATTTTACTTGAAGTCAATTATGTGGAATCAGAGGTGAGGAACTATTTTCATAAAGTGCAAAATAAATCATTTAAGTCTTCCCATGTTAGTGAAACACTGACATGTAAAATTTGTGAGCACATTTGGTCATGAAATAAAATATTATCCTTTTGTTGCATCATAAAAAACAAACTAGTAAAGTTCAGGAGTATATTTTCAGTGATGCAAACAGTCATTTCCATCCCCACCCATTTTAACAGCAATCATGATGAAATGACTAAAAAGTAAGCAGAGAGGTCTAGTTGGCTGGCAGCCTGGACAGATGGACTACAACACCAGGCAAGGACACCAACAGGCCTTCAGGACCGTACAGGAGAAGCACAGACATAAACCACACACACACACACACACGCACGCCTGCACACGACACTCAGACAACCGGGAGATGGGTTATCATAGCAGCTTCTGAGCCAAGGTCAGCGGCCAACTGAGAAAGATACACTCAGTGTGTGTGTCTGTTTACGACTGTGTGCCTTTATTAAATGTACGTGCTCTCATACGAAGGCGTAAAATACATTTTTATTATAGTTAATGCGCCTGTTTTCAATACAAATGGAACTTATTTGGTTCAGGACTAACTCAGTCAGAACAAATGGTTGAGTTGTGCTATTTTGCAGTTTGCCTCATTTCAGCTTTAGGAGAACCCTCTGTGTCTATTGCTAGCATGTCATTAAGACTTGTTGAGGTAATTCTTCTCCAATTAGCTTGTCTGTGCTATGAGTACCAGCTAAAGGAGAAAGCAGTAAAAGTCTAAAAAGACTAGGCCATTCAGAGCTACTGCCATGTGGCACTTAATCTTGTCTATCCTCCCTAAGCTGTTTAACTCTGCTGCTCTTAAGAACAGCAATACTAAGGAACTACAGCGTCTGGAATAATGCATATCTTTAAGAGTCACACAAAGAAACCAACAATAGACAACATTTTTGTGGAATTAGAAACACTGTGTAACATCCACTTATCCTGTGTTGGGTCTTGGGGGCAGCACCCTAAACAGAAAAGCCCCAGATGGCCTGTTCTTTGCTGCTTTATAAGAAAGTTTGTGTGTTGTATTTTTTTTATTGCTCAGTCATTCAACTAATGGCATAAATGAGACTCATGCAATTTGGAAAATAATGGAATTTGATTTTGTTGTTTTCCATGTCAGGGTAAATATGGCAAAATCTTGTGAGTATAGAAGAATATTTTCAGTCACTATTTAACGTTCTAGTTTCTAAAAGCTTTCAGATTTCCCTATTTCCTTTATTCTGTCTACTCATCCATTCATTCATGAATGCATTTATACATCCATTCATGCGTTATTAATTCATACATCGATCTGTTTGTCCTTCCCACCTTCCTTCTTTCACTGCCTCATGCAGTCATTCTTTTGTTCCTTCCTTCAAAATGACATTTATTTTTCAAATTGAAAAGAATACAAAGCTCTAAATTTTCTATAGTAAAAGACTGACATAAATGTACACAATTAAACTACTTTTGAATTGACTTTGATAAATTAGTTGAATGACTTGTTATACAAATGGATAAAGTCTTTGAATTAGGTTAATGTAAGAGTAAAAGCACGCTTGGCAGTGTAGTTTTAAATTTACACCTCTTTTTGCCGTTTTGACTCATTAAAATGTCATCCTAACACGAACGAAACTCTCCCTCTCTTCCACTCCCGCCGTACTCGGTGACTTGTTCACCTTCTTTCACCAAACATGGTAAACAAATCAGAGCTGCACCAACACACTTGGAGAATATGCATGTGTGTTTGCGTTTGTGAAGCTGCTGCGAGGTAGATAAACATCTTCCTCTGTCTCTCAGAGACAAACAGCTTCCAACCTCCTCTTCCTCCCAGCCCAGCTCCCATTCTTTTTAAATGCCACTGAAAACTTTGCTGTGTAACTGCTGGAAACTCTTGTGCTACAGGCTAGTAACATCAAAGCAAATGTACCAAATGCCTCTATGTGCTGATACTTAAAAAAAGTCATAAAAGCTTCAAAAGGTAAACAGAATTCTCAAAAAATCGGCTGAAGTCATTCTGAACAAAAATTGTGGAAAAAAAATTAACTATAAACAATATTATCTGCATCATATCAGCTTATCTTCAAAGTAAATGCCTTGTGTAATTAGTAGAAACATGCATGACTACCAGCATGTGTTTTATGTATGTTCTCTGCATGTACCAGTCAACATACACATTAAGTGTCTGCGTAAATACGAGGCCACCAGACTTCATCACCAAGGAGACCAGCTTGTTGCCAGGTAATGATGTGGAGACAGAGACAGGAGGAAGGGGAGAAGCTACAAGATCAATTAGCGAGACAGAAAAGACAAAATTAAACAGGTGTAGCAACATGTTACAGAGACACCTGCCAGAAAGTCGCCTTCATTTTTGACCACAGGCGGTGAGGTTCCCTGGACAACTTCAATCAACATGCGAGTGCTGGAGCTCCTGATTAAATATGACTTCAACGCCGCTGAAGACTTAGAATTAAATTAAAGTTTAACTCTCGTTTGACAATGAACGGATGAGGTTACATCACAGCTCTGAACCAATAGGAATGCAGCTTCACACTGTGTCAGTCTGTCAACTTTCATCAGGAGCTGACACACTGACAATGTGGTGAACAGAGTGGGGTGGAAATACTAGCAGGGCTGTTCATGTTTATGTGTGTGAGAGTAAATCTGACAGTACCTCTTACAATCTCAACACTTCCAGAGACCCATCTATATCATTCTAATTTTAAGTGGGACATTAAATGGTGGGCTAAGTTTTTCTTGCTACGTTACCGACATCAAACCAACTCCTGTAACTAAAACCGAATCTATGCCTGGTGCTTTCAAGGAGTTGTGTTTTTATCATTTCAAAAATGCTAATGAATCTCCGACAAGCTCCACAAACTGTCAAAGAAAGTAGATTAACCAAATCATGGCACATTGGATTCAGGATTTAAACATGACACAGCATGTTTACACTGCAGCAGGAGCACAGAGGGGAGAGAGGAGGGGGTTCGCCGGTGAATTCAAGATGGCATTTTAATTAGATCAGGGAGCAGACGTGGAGAGAGGGAGAAAGATAAAAAAGTAAAGAGAAGAAAACAAAAGATAGGAGAGAAGAGAGAATGTGCTTTCAAGTTCATATCACCCTGTTACCTTTTCGCTGTATAATTAGTGTAAAACACATCTTTTTGCGCTGTGTAATTATCAATTGGTGTAAGAGGAAACGAGACAGAAGGTGATCAAGTGTTAGGCTTACAAGGCTTTTGCGTTTTGTTTTGTTTTTTTAAGTAAAGGATACTTATTAATAATTGAAGATAATTATTCACCTCTGTGAGGAAGTGGAGAAATCTAAAGTTTTATCAGAATGGAAGAACAAATGTGTAACCAAAATCTTAATTTTTACATTCGAAACAGCCTTGAACTTTTCTCCCATCAAAGAAAGCATCGATTGACAGGAAATCTAGAGCAAAGACAAAGAACAGCACAACCCAAATATGGTCGTTGTTGTGGCTCAAGTCGCCTGGCAACCTCAGTTTGCCTTGACTCACACTGTCAAGTCATTACTGCAGTGAAACAGACTGTATCCTTTTATAACGACTCTGAAGTTCGAAAGGACATTGAGATTTACAACACAGAATGTTGTTGCACCAAAAAATATGGACCGCTTCAAGGACAAGTGCAGAAGCTCATTAAAGAGACCACAGCACAGAACATGGATGCTTGTGACAGGTCGATAGTCTTAGTACTGTACACACACAACATGGAGCTGCTGAATGCAACATACTAAAAGCTACCTGGAAGGACAGCTTAAAAAAAACAAACAATGATGGATCAAAAATATGTGGTAAGCGTAACTGCAGAATTATTTCTCTTCACCACAGCAGCTAAGAATCCAGACACTGAACCTGCTGGAAAAAGGTTCATGCTGAATCTTCCTTTAGCAGGGCTGGGATTCTAATCATATCAGTCATACTGAACGTACTTCGTGTACAGAATGTTCTGAACTTCTTTCATTCCCCTGTCATACTGTATATTAATAATAATATGCTATATTGCAGCAGGGATTGCTGCGTGAGTCTCAACTGATCTTCGCACTACTTTATTTGCATTTGTGTTGTTACGTTTTGGGGAATTTTTTTATTTTTTACATGTCAGTAAATTCCAGAGATACGCCACACGGCCAGACTCAGCTCAGTTCCATCTTGATTGCCCCAGACCGATGACTAGTCAACCATAAACTCAGAAAACCAATCTGATCAGTGAATGCCATGCTATGCACTGCTAGCCTGATCTGACAACAACAATTTAAGTGTGGATGCAATAAGTTGGTTAAAAGATTTATGTAAATCTGGACTATTTTAGTATCAGTGAGGTCCTTCAAATAAATCAGAGGAAGCACAAATCACTACATAACTCTGCGATGCGTACTTTCCATATCTTCTGATAATATACCTTCTGAATGTAGTAATTTGGCAGTGTTACAATTAAAATCGTGTTTATTAATTTGTTCATCATTCTCATTTCGTTAACCCTCCCTTTGTCAATTCGCTTCTTACTGTTTCAGCATGTTCTGCTCTAATCCTTATTCTTTGGTATTGCCTCTTCCATTGAAGTCCAAACATTTTTCCAGACTTCCATAAAAAGCAAATGGCAACATGTGGGGCCATGTTTAAAGCGATAGGTTCCTAAAGCACGTCTAATCTCCAGTTATATTACAAGGGTTTCTTTATGAGCTCATGCTTCCTTATGAGCTCAAATAAAATAGACGGTGTGGTATTTTGCACATAAGATCATTACCGACTATGTCCCTTTTGAAGTAAGTAATAGAAAAGAATAAACTTTTCATAGCTAATTTAAGTCTCTGGCGCAACAGTTCCTCCATCTTTGTAATTGGTTTACATTAAGACATGGATGTTATTATGGACTTACAGCTGCCTCCTCAAGCAGTTCGCTCAATAAAACATTTATTATAGGAAAATTAGAGGCTGGACATACTTCAAGCTCCCTGACATCTGTTCTGCAAGCTTGGCTCGGTATTTTGCATATTTTTCGTTCTTCCTTTTTAAGCCCCGACAGACTGACAGCTCTGGCAGACAGGTTACAGGTGGACACCTCTATATGTCCCGTTTGTAGGTCTGCTGCTGCTGCTGAAAGAAAGTGTGTGCCACAAAACCGGTGCATGCTGCAGTCACCAGGAACAGAGATGAAGGCAACGTGCACAAAGGTTCACAAAAACAAATTTATACACAGCCAACTCACCGGTTAGGTCTGTAACAGCTAAAGCATCAATGTTACTCTTATTTTATTTATTTTTTACTTGTCCTGCCTTGTTTCTCAGGCCTGCAATATGAAGGACCTGGTTGCCTACATGTGCCAGGGCAGTTTTTAGAGAGAAGAGATGGAATCCTAATTGCTTGATTGACTATTAAATCAGAGTTCCATCTGGCATCAGAGTAGACAGTCTGTTAATAAAACATGAACCTGTGTTCGAATGACCTTTAGCTTTTTGGATTATTTGTAAAGGTATACGCGTGCGTGAATGTGTGCGTGTAAAATTAGAGGAGTAGAGGAAAAACCTCGTGCTTTGGCTCCCGGAGGCTGCAGAAGCCCCAGGCAAACAGACCCCAAGAACCCCCCCACAGAGTAGCCGTACGCTCAACATGTAGGCGTGTTGGCAGCATAGCACAGGAGCCAGTAGTCCCTATGCCAGGGAGGCACCGGGAGAGATGCAGGGTACCAAACCCCCCCTGTCATAACCCTAAACCCCTCTCAGTCATATTCCCAAGTACATGTCAATCAAGGTGCCCACACAAACCCTGGTGGCAGAACTATTCAGTAATGAGGAGGAAGAATCCCCCCCCCAAAAAAATTCCCGACTTGCCAAGCAGGCATCTGCAATTCACACACTCTCAAAGACCAAAGGTGGTGCTAAGACAGATTCTTATGATTTTTTTTTCTTTTGTTACACTTATGTGATCTGTGTAGTTCCCAGGAATGTCCGCATAGGTGAAAAGTAATCACTGAACAGTTGACAAAAAAAGAACGTTTCTGTCAAAAAGAATCTGACAACGTAAAATAGACTAAAAGACCTGAAGAAGCAACTTATAATGCCAGATCTGAAGAAATTCAAAGACAAATGTGAAACAAACTCATTGACATCAATCAATGTGGAATAGGCTACAAGTCATTTATAAGGCTTTGGTACTCAAAGCCAGGGCAAAGTAGACTACTGATGCCAGTCTTTGTTAGCAATTGGTCAGGCAGTATCCTCAATATAACAGGTTTGGTATTTTTGTAGGAAGATAATGTTTTTCATTATTATTGACCTAACCTTGAATGTTCCAGAGGGATACATCTTCACACTGCGTTTTTCAAAAATTGACATCTGTCCACCTCACTTCGAACTTATTCGTAATTCCTATCTCTCCTGCTGTCCTTCAGCTTAAACTTGAGGACTTTTGAATTGTATTTTCTTCATTTTTCTGTGCTGGTTGTCTTCCCATTTCTGATTCATTCCTCAGTTTCTTTGACTCCTCACTTATATCTCTTCTAATATCACTCCTTCGCTTTTCCTCCGTTCTTGGTACTCCAATGTACTGTTCGCTCTCGCTCTGCCCTCATCCGTTTTCCTTTCTCTCAACACACTTTAATACTCTGTCAGTCTCTCCATCCATTATTCAAGGCACAGTCACAGCCGGCATTAGAGGACCTTGCAATATTGCTACGGCAACAACGCAGTAGAAGCAGCCGTGTTGGATCATGGGAAACTGGGTCACCTCCCAGGAGCGGGAGGGTGCAGGGGGTGCAGCAGAGGGAGGCCGTCGTCACACACACGTGTCCACACACACCTGATAGTTGTCCTACAAAGCATGACTCTTTGAAAGCAGATAAATTGATGAGAGTGACAAAAGCGAAAGGAATAGCAATCGGTATGATTAATGATCCAGACACAATAACTGACTGAAAACAAACTGAGCTTCTTAGCCGAATAAAGTGGACACTTACACTTCTGCTCTCAGACTTATTCCCTTACTCAGGTTGATTGGAGCCCAATCAGTGTTAACTAACTGACTGCACAATGTTTAGCTTGAGGGAACCAGACGGAGAAAGTTTTTCTCATTACATGCGACTTATTTTGCATGACGTCTGAAAATGTGTGTAAATTTGACATAGCACTTAATATGAATCCATACAAAACAATGCATTCAACTTCAGTATAGCTGGTTAAAAGAAAAGTATATCTGAGGATCTGTTTGCATTACGTTGCTAACTTCGCAACAATACCTTTTAGTGAACAAGAATGTAGCAACACTGGACAATTGACATATTAAAAAGTTAATTTTGTTGCAGGGTTTGTGTGCATATAAATAAATTTTTTGAGTTGCTGTTTTAGATAAGATGTCAATAAAATACACTGATGTTTGTAATTTGAAGTTTGAAGGATATGGACACATTTATACGCCATTTGTTATTATCACTTATTCAACACTTCAAATACAAAAAATGGGCCTGTTCCTCAAAGGGAAAATTATGATCGTAAAGCAATTTGTGATTTCCGAAAGCTCATCTATTGAAAGACCCCTCTCAAAATCATGCCCTGTCGTTTGTGCAAAGAGATCTATCGCAGAACAATGACACATATTGATAAAAGTTAAGATTCACAATCTATTTTACAGAATAGTATGCATCTGTTCTTAATCTAATTTGTGAAGATATCCCTAAAGGTAAATCTAACACATGGTTTTATTAAATGCATTGAATAAGCACACACAACAGAAAGGCAATTGAAGGTATCTCCTTAGGTACAATAATCATGTACGTTATCTTAAAGCTCCCAACTTTGAACTGTTTGACTAGATCTGCAACTGAAAGTATAGATTTAACATGGCTGGTTAAAAAGAAATAAAGATTATCTTCCTTACTGTTACCTTAGAAAATGCAGTGCTGGAAGTCTGCCACATGTTGCCACCAAGGAGGAAAATGGAAACATCTGTTTCTATGGTAACCCGGCTCTTTGATGATGCTGGCAAACACATAAACCACCCAAGGAAGTGTGGAAATACACAAATAATCACACAACCCCCAGTGTCGCACAGATCTCACTGATACACCTTTAAAACAGCCTTCGCCCAGATGTAGAAATATGTGCTGACCATCGGTTTTTGTGCCAGTGTGTCTTCAAGACCAAGAAGGCAGAAGGGAAAAAGACTCAGCTCCCAGACCAGATGGATAAATGTCAGTGAATGCCACACAAACATGACTGCTAGTTCTCCCTAGAAGAGGCTGTACACCGTGTAACACTGCGTCACCTAATAATTTAGCGAGTAAGAGAGCTGAGACATTTGCACTACCTAATATGTCAGATATTTTGCTTATTGTTCCCAATCCGAGGACTTCCAAAACACACACTTACTGCAATTCATCTTAAGAGATTTAAACCTAACTTTATTACTTTCCGTCCATAAAACTGAGAAAGAGAACAGAATAAACGCTGGTAAATTTACCAACAGGTCAGCTTTGTTCTTGGTTGTGTTAGTGTTTCAAAAGTTTTTCCCCCTTTGCAGATTTCTTTGTCACACTTTATTTTTAATATCAGACATAGGAAGCCTGAGTAAATACAAACTACAATTGTTTTTAAATGATATTTTTGTTTATTAAGGGAAAAAAGTTTCCCAAACCAGCCTGGCTCTGTTTAAAAAAAAAAAAAAAAAAAAAAAAAAAAACTGCCTTTAAACATAACTGGTTGTTTCACTTTTTTGAGGGAATAACTATTATCGAGCTTTCACAATAACCGAGAAAACCTATTGCATCTTGTCTGGTTTCAAAGTTAAACTTTGACTAGGCCACTTTGACCAACCTTTTTTTGTCTAATCAGTCCAGAGGGGGATTTGCTGTTGCATAACCCAAGCATGCTTGAGCTTAAGTTCACAAACGGATGACCAGGCGTTCTCCTGCTCATCATTGAATATGTCTGATAGTGAGTGGAGTTCATGTTCCTTCAATTACAGGAAGTTTTTACAGCTCCTGACGCATCAACACAGCCATGTCTGTTGTTGGTTTTAGTTTTACAGGAAAAGTTCAGGACACACACCTTTCAAGATTCAAGAGGTTTATTTATCACATAGACAGAAAGTTTTCATATAATACTTTCCCAAAAGTCTTGGAAATAATATTTTTTTGACAAGGCCAGCAGTGGTTTTTGCCTCGGCTGAAATTTTTCCTCAGCATTTTTGTTTTCTTTTCTTTTTAATTGACTGACGTTGGATCATTCTGTTTGGCAGTTTTATGATCACCTGCATGAGTTGTTTTTTTATTTCACTGTAATCTCAAATGTTTAGAAAATGCTTTTGTAACCAAAATAGCATGTAGTGCTACTTAGCGTTGTTGAAATATGTATAATATCGTTCCTTACTGTACTGAAAAGATACTCAGTTTTCAAACATTCATGTAGCATTGATGTTTTTTTTTGAAGAGGGACTTATAATAGGCAAGTTGCTAGGCTTAAATTACTTTGGTTTTGAGTACAACTGTTTTAGTCTAAATAGATCCATTATCAGCTACTATCCCAGATGTGCAGAACAACTGTCTTTATTCCACTCTGGTTGTCATTACAGCAAACAATGAGAAGAATGCCTGACAGAAACAGGGACAATAAGACAGACATCGCTCCCTCTGGTAAGCGTGATGGACAGAGACATTAGGTTCTCATCTCCCTGCATGCTCTGTTTGAGCTGCAATATGGGTCGATGTGAGGCAGAGGTGGACACTTTTAGCTCAGTAAAAATATCCTGCTCTCTCTTTTTTGTCCTTCCCTCTTTCACTCATTTAACACCAGCACCTTCCAACATTTTGCCTTCAGGATATCTGAGGCTTCATGCAGATGATCAAAAGTACAACCCCTCACTGCTAGCCTTTTAAACACAGTCGTACAATATTAATGCATAAGGCATTGGTTTGAACCTTAGCTAAAATCAATTATGTTTTCACAAGTTGACCTGATTCAACCCAGAGACCTGAGGACTGTAAATAACATTTATTACGCACATGTTTAGCAAGAAAAGGAAAAAAAAAACAAAAAAACAAGGGTAAAAAGTTTCAAAAGTTGATTTTCTTCTCAAAAGATTGGAATAAATTTATATGACTTTTATTTGACATGTCAAGTCATAATCAGAAATCCTTTTAATGAAGATAAAATGGATGCTTTCTTGTTTTCCATCTGATAGCCAGCAGAAACGTCAAATTCTTCTTAACTCTTAGCAAACAAAGTAGACTTAACTTTGAAGAAAGTAAGCAAATGGGTGACATGATCATAATACAATAAAACAAGCACAATGGTGGCGGCAGTTGTTGCCATCACAAAATCTAGAGGGAAAGGAATCGGCTTGAACAGCGGGCCAATCAGGTGAGTTCTGGGGAAATCCGGGCGTGGTCAGGGCGGGTCTCAAAGTGTGGCAGGACGGGAGGGGCAGAGGGAGAGAGGAAAATCATGCAAGCACCTCACAAGTTTTACGCTTTATTTGCAGGCTAATAACTCGAAGTACCTCATCACACAACAGCAGCGATTTGTCATCAATTTATTTTAATTCTGTTCTTATTATTATTGTTTTAACAAGTTTCATTGGCACGTCTACCCCACCTATAGTCCCACTCCTCAACATTAATGGGTGAGTTTGACAGATAAAATTATTTTATGGGAACCATGAAATAATGAAATACATATTTAAGGATCTGCGTTGGCTATTATAAGTTTGCATTTTAATGATTGGATTACATATTTAATAAACTGACTATTACATAAGTTACTTAAACATTTAATTAGACATTTATTTTTTTCACGGCACATTTGATCAATGATTTAATGATGTGTTTATTTAATTTTGTCCCCTTTAAGCCTTCGTGTTTATGCAAATCTGTCCACTGTTTTCTCTCAAGAAAAGAAGTCGCTTTATAATTGGGGCCTGCCCATAGCAATGCATGGAGGCAGTGACTGACTTGTAAAACAAGTCAGACACTGCCTCCATGCATTGCATGGCAGGCACCTATTATTCTACACCCAATAGAATGTCTCTTTATTGGGGCCTGCCCATAGCAATGCATAGGGAGAGCAGTGACAGACTTGCGAAGCAAGTCTGTCACTGCCTCCATGCAT